>JAJOOR010011137.1:0-20594 GCA_036250505.1 Solanum acaule
TAGAATGAGGAAAAGGGAAGGGGTGAACAATAGCTCACATTCTCCCACCAAAGATGGAAATGAGGTAAATAGAGTATTGACGGAGTTGTTCTCCTTGCTTCACTAAATATGTGAACTAATGCCTCCTCTGGCGTCTTGGCCCCAGGGTCAGAAAGAAGGGATGGAAGTCCAAGCGAGTGAACAGGGAATTTTTCCAGTTCATGTAAAATTGCAGGCCCTACATGATCCTGGAGAACTACATGAGTAAGTATATTTAGTGGGAAGTACATATTTCTCCAACTCATAAAATAGAGGCCCAAAGTTACTTACCAGCCCAACACCTTCACCACCACAGAGCAGAAGCCGAGGTCTGTACACAAGAGGAATAGCAGAACCATAGGAGAGCATGGAAAGTTTACTCAATTCTGAAGAAACTGAAAGAGGAAAAATATCCGAAATGATGCTCATAGCTTTCCGGAGAGGTCCATGTAGACAAGGTGCAACAACAGAAGATAATGGCCTAGAGTGCACAATTGAGCCTCTATGGGCAGCTGGAGTGATTGTCGTCATGGCCTCAAGAAAATGATACTTTTCCACCATAACTGATTCAACATCTATCAAGAACTTGTCATCACTAGTGTAAACTTGAGGATACTTCTCGCGGAATGCACGAATAGCAGCTTCTGTGCACAATGCCTTCAGATCAGCACCACAATATCCCACACAACTAGCTGCAAGTTCCATTTTTAGTTCCTTAGAAGGAGGCTGTTTCCACTTTCGAGTGTGAATATCCAATATTTCAGCACGTGCCTCAAGGCCAGGTAGAGGAAAATTAAATTCACGATCAAATCTTCCAGGTCGCCTCAAGGCTCCATCAATGGCATCAACCCGATTGGTTGCACCAATCAAGACTACTTGCCCTCGAGAGTCAAGGCCATCCATCAAAGCCAGCAAAGTTGACACAATAGAGTTATGAATCTGCTCTTGCTTGCTAGACCTAACAGGAGCAAGTCCATCAATCTCATCAAAGAAGATGATGGAAGGCTGGTTCCTCTGAGCTTCTTCAAATAACAATTTTAGCTGTCTTTCAGCCTCGCCCACCCATTTGCTCAGGACATCAGCACCCTTCCGCATATAAAAACTGACTTTCTGGCCAGCCTTTGACGCAGCACAAGCTAATGCTCTGGCGATCAGTGTTTTACCTGTGCCTGGAGGTCCACACAATAAAACTCCCCTTGGTGGGGTAATGTTATAACTTGCAAAGAAGTCTGGATATAATAGTGGGAAAAATACCATTTCCTTCAGCGCATCAATATATTCAGAAAGCCCACCAATGTCATCAAAGCTTATAGTTTCATCCACTTGCAGTGGTTGAATATCAGCCCCTCCCTTGGAACTTGGTCCAGCAGTTTGAATCCCAGATGTCAAATTAGTGAAAGCTTCACTTTGATGACCCCATCCAGATGCAGCCACATTTAATCCCCACGATGTTGTTCCTTGCATATCTAATCCCCCTAAAAGCCAAGGTGGTCCAGATCTACTCCCACCTCTACCCCAAGGAATTGGAGGACCTTCGTCCAGCTCATCTACAAGAAGAGAATCATCAGAGTCATCACCTCGTGTCATCCGATGACGTTTATGAACTCGGGATCCTCCTCTTCTTACATCTCTGTTCACCTTGGTCCCCATCCCTTGCTGAAGTACCCTACGAGGAGATCTTGGCATTTGTTTAACACCTTCCATAGAAAGTCTGCGTACCTCAGCTCGGTTGCGGAGGTCATATCGCCTTCTACCATCCTGTTCTTCGCCCTCTTCATCATCACCATCTTCATCGCCTTCATCTTCACCCTCATCCTCTCCATCACCGTCACCGCCACCGTCATCCTCTGCCTCATCAGCATCATTATCATCTACATCATTTCCATTTTCAGGATCACCCTGGCCAATCTTCTCATCAGAAGTATCTTGTTCATCATCAGACCTTAGATTTAACTGCTGTCTTCCAACTGCTCTAGCCCGACGAGGTCGTAATCCTGCACGACGGGGACGCAGTCCTTCACGTCGAGGCATGAGGTCATCCTGACTTGCACTGTTATTATCTTCTCGGTTCCTAGAACTCCGATACTTCGGGCTCTGAAGCAAATTCACGTTAAACCAATTTTCAAAAGAACATCTACCACTTCAGTAGTATGAAAAATTTAATGGAGTAATTTGATATTCAAAGATAACTTGATATATGCTATTTTACATTTTAGTTGGAAATTCATGTTAGCAAGACAATAGAAACTTACCATTAAGTCATTATCCTCGGTTCCAGAACTATCTGTATATCCTTCAAGGTTCACAGAAACTCTTCTCGTTCTCGTAGAGCGTCGAAGGTTGGCAGCAACAGACTGCCAAGAAATAATTTCAAACACCTTATAACTTGTTCTTTTTCTCCTAAATACTTTTTCAAAAACCTTATGAAATACGTGCAAATATGAATATAAATGTCATGAAAAGAGTAACAGAATCAAATGGGTACACAAAGGGAAAAAATGCTCAACCCTAGGTGGGAGAATTTGGTGGAGATATCCCCATCCAAATATACAGAATTATCTAATCATGAAAATTAACTAAATAGACACCATAGTGTAACCAAAACACAACATACACTGTATTGTAACAATTTCTATTAGTGACATTAGTTTTTCCAACTGCATATCAGATATCCTCACGTTTCACTACCATAAGCATGAAAAAGAAGACAATGTAGTGCAATCTAAGATATGTTCACTAGCCATAGTAAACTTAAATGTATAAACAGATCTTTAGTTTTAAGAACCACAAAAAATGAAGATATACTTCATTTCCAAGATACCAAACATAATCAATAGACAGGAAAAACAAGAAACAGCCATACATCTGATTTTTTTGTTCGCACTGGCCGACTCCCAGGACGCAACATCTTTGCGATCTGAGACGCTGCGGTCCTTGTCTTGGTCTTGTTTCTCTTAGGACGGATTATCTTTGGAGTATAATACAAGTACGGGCGACCATACAATGTTGGCCTTCGCCGAAGCCTGTCACTTGTACGAACTGGCCCTGAAACAGCGTCATCAGCTTGACCAGATCGTTTAGGATACATTTTGGTTACAAATGTCTCCCCATGGAAATATACCCTCTACCCTACACATGCAGATCAAGCTGTCAGCAAAATGCAAATTCAACATCCACATAAGAAGCATAGTACCGCATATCGACTTGTCTAAAGAAAAGGAATGGTGCATGCACTTCACCTAATCTAGAACATGATTACACTAGTAAACACAATAAAAGGATTATAAAAGTAAAATTTCTGCTTAATGCCTGGTAAAAAAGAATGTAACATAAAAGAACGACGAATTAGGAATTACAATATTACTCTATGTAATACTCCCTCCGTCCCAATTTAATACTGATACTCTTTCTGTTTTTAGTCGGTCGCAAAAAGAATGATACCCTTTTATATTTAGTAATAATTTAACTTCAAAAACTCATTTTACACTTCCTGGAAGATATATAACCACACAAATATCAATGACTCATTTTACACAACAAATTTAAAAAATCAATCAAACACCTTCCATAAATTGGGATGGAGGAAGTAATACATTTATTTATTTTTTGACAAAGAGGGAGTAATACATTAATGATCTTCCTAATTCTTAAATAAAGCTAATACTCTCTTATTCAATGGCGTGAATTGCCTCATTCGTGTTCATTATTAAGACGTTTGAATCTGAATACACATCCGAATATTTAGATGTGCATTAAGACTTGGATGTTTGAATCTAAATGCACATCTGAATTATTAAGATGTTATATTATGATCTAAATACATAATAATTAAGAATGTTTGTTTATCTAACACCTTTGATACATAATTTTTTTAAAATCAATAAATACAAAATTCAATAAAATACTAAATTAATCTAATACATTATACATCAACAAAATATTTGGAAAAAAAATTATATGGCGGTGGTGATGTCTAACAGTGGAGATTGTGGATGGTGTTGGCTAGTGGAGAGGGAGGCGCCAATAGCTATTGGTGATGGTGATGGTGTCATTTGGTTGGGAACAAGTTATCCCATGATTAGTTATCAACCCTATCCTGAGATAACTTATCCCACCATATATATGGGCTAACTTATCCCATCACTATGATATAAATGGTGTGATAAGTTATCCCAAACATGGCAACCAAACAAGATACAAAAATTTTATCCCATCACTATTTATTTTTATCCCTCACACCAAACGATCCCTAAAGGTTGATGCAGGGTGATACTTGTTGCCTTGTTAGTGGCGGTCAATAGTTGTGATGGATGATAGTGATAGTTAATGGTGGTGGTGAATAATGACGATGGGTGCCGATATAGGATGTGGTGATCAAAAGTGGTGATTCATGGTTGTTGTGGTAATGTTAGTTATTGATGATGATTATTATTTGTGGCTAGAGGTAGTGGCAAGTAGTAATAACAGTTGTGGTTGAGGATGGTGGCACGTAATTAATAATGGTGGGTGACAATGGTGATAATAATGGACAAAGGCGGTAATGGTGAATGGATGGAATTTGGAATTTGGAATTTGTAAACTACCATTTTTATAGAAATTTCTAAATGAACATCTTAATGATATTAAAACGTTGTCGCAAATATTAATCATTAGATCTATTCAGACCCATTAAGTAATTGAAACAATAAAAGAAACATACGCACTTAATGATTAAGATTCAGAGGTAACAAACAAACGGACTTAATGACTGAGATTTCACTTCCAAAACGGACTTAATGATTGGGATTAAGACGCGAGACTTAGTCCACCAAGTTGAACACCACTTCCAAAACTAATACAGTAAGTTAATCTAACTTGGGATTTCATTGGGTTTGGGTATGTTGTTGTTGTAATCTATCTTATATGAATCAGAGCAAAGTTGAAAGTTTGTCTTTGATTCTTATTGAATCTTTGGAGCATCCAAGAAGAAAATATAGAGAACTTCAACTACCTTATACTTTTACTTTAATTTTGAACAATATTGGCTTGAGATAAGTTTAAATGGAGAACCTTAATCAAAAAAAGGAAAAAAGGAAGAAGAGTTCTAATGAAAAAACATTATCAATAAGACTTTAACTTGTTTGGGACTAAGGTGTAGTTTGTTAACTGCCTAAACTGAACTGCAACTTCTGTGAGGCGAAGCACCCTCCCAGAGCTTCAAGGCTTAAGCAGTGTGCCTTAAATGAGCCTTTGACAACATTGTGAAAAGCTCAACTCCTTGACTATTATGAACTGAGGAACTCTATCAACATGATAAACAATTCCTAACTTGAATCAAATTAATACTAGCATTATGATAAATTTGGATGTTAGTCTAAGGTGGCAGAGCTAGGATTTTGAGTTTATGTTCTAGATTCTAGAAGAGGCGAAGTTACTGGGTTCTCAATAGATTATATTCATACATACTAAGTGGAATTTTTTGTACAAATACGAGATATGCGCCAAAGGTACTAGGTTTTGCCGAACCCATAGGCAAAAGGCTAGTTACGCCCTCCAAGGAGCAACTATAATAGTACAAAGAGAGTCTCTAACACTAAAAATCAACACCTTCGCAGATTAAACATTTGCCGAATCGTAGGAAGCTCCAAATTTTCCATTTTGGTGCTTCTTGAACCCTTGGCTAAATTTATACTTCTTTTTTCTGGGGTGATTGAGAAGTGTGAGAAGAGGCTAGCAAGGTGGAAGTCTCAGTACCTTTCACTAGGGGGAAGACTAACTTTGATTAATTCTGTGCTTGATGCACTTCCAACATATATGATGTCATTATTTCCTATCCCACCGGGAATCATCAATAGGTTGGACAGCATTAGGAGAAAATTTTTATGGCAAGGGAACAAGGAAAGGAGAGGATATCACTTAGTCAAATGGAAAACTGTGATCACTGAAAAGAGAGTTGGGGGTCTGGGGATCAAGAACATGAAGAACCAGAGTAAAGCTTTGAGGATGAAGTGGCTTTGGAAGTACTCCAATGATAATCAGAATCTGTGGGGCTCAGTCATAAAGGCAAAATATGAAGAGTGATAGTTGGATGACAAAGGAGGTTACCACCCCTTATGGTGTTAGCTTATGGAAATCCATTAGAGAACTTTGGAATGAATTCAAACCTAACACCAAGATCAAAGTGGTAGATGGCATAAAAACTAGGTTTTGGAAGGATGATTGGCATGCAGAAGGAAATATGGAGACTCTCTTCCCTGACATCCACAATTTAGTTCTTCAGCAACAAAGTACTATAGCTGACTTATGGACTCCTCAAGGGTGGAATTTTGTATTTAGAAGACACCTCAATGACTGGGAAATTCCAAGAGTAACAGAATTTTTTAGAAGCATTGATCAATTTAGTGGTCTGGAAATGGGGAGAGACAGATTGCAGTGGTTGGGAAACAGTAAAGGGATTTTTAAAGTAGGTGCAGTGTACAAGAAATTGAACCATCAAAATCTGCAGCTACTCAAGTGGCCCTGGAGACATATATGGAAAGCCAAGATCCCCTTCAAGGTGTCTTGCTTTGGGTGGTTATTGGCTAAAGAAGCAGTATTGACACAGGAGAATTTAATGAAGAGGGGAATTACACTTTGCTCTAGATGTTTTTTCTGTGGGAAAACTGCAGAAACAGTCAGTCATTTGTTTATCCAATGCGAAGTCCCTGGCCAGTTGTGGAATCTGTTCCTGAGACTTAAAAGTATCTCCTGGTCCATGCCTGGGAGAATTTCAGAGGCTCTATTTAGCTGGGAAGAAGCAGGGACACAAGCAAAAAACAGAAGTAACTGGAGAATTGTCCCTGCCACTATTTGGTGGACAATATGGAAAGAGAGGAACCTTAGAGTTTTTGAGAATAGGGAGAGTAGTATGCAACAAGTTAAACTGAATTGCATTTTGACTCTGTGTGTTTGGTGTAATCAAATTTACTCTAATGATACCGTCGATATCATTGATGTCCTAGACTCATTACAGGGATAGACCGGTATTATTAGAGTTTCCTTGTGTAAATACGGGTTTCAGTACAACCTATGTACTGTTCTACAGAAATAGAAACAATTAACATTTTCAAAAAAAAAAGATTCTATGTATAACTAATGCAAGCATAACTAATACACTCTATTTAGCGTTATTTTTATACACTCTACCAAACGACCCCTTACTTCCTAGGCTAGTTTGATGGTGATTTGGAACAGCAAAAGACAACAGGTATGATTCAATATCTCTATGAAGCCACTGGAAAGGTAGTGGCATACGAAAATGGTCAGAAGATAGAGATAGGGAACAAGAGATGTGTTGGGGCCAGCAGATATTCAATTTTTTTTAAGTTCTGTAAGTGGGATTTTGTTCACCAGCTGTAAAAACTGATGTTTAAAATGGGGAAGATGTGATGGGTCTAGCTGGTAAAATGAAGTACAAAGGAGGAACTTGTAGCTTTGTGTAGTGTAGATTTTTCTCTCATCATCCTCAGATGTAATGGAACTTAAAACTTTGTCAATATTTTCTGTTTGAAACACTTTAATGTTTTATCTCAACTTGCTACAGGTTCCTCCTGGTGATTATCGCTTATCTGCAATCCCAGCAAAACTTGAGAACGCTAAAGAGCTTCTATTTTCTCCTTCTCATATTGATGTTTCAGTCAGGAGTCCGATATTGGATGTCAAATTCTATCAGGTATTTGAGTTATGTTATTAGAATTTCACCACCAAGGACTGCTTTGAAGATATGCCAATTTTTTTCATGTCGTGTCAAACTAATTATCTAAGTTGTGGGTATGGTAGTAAAGTCAGTCCATCTAAATTCAGATGAAATGCTCGTTGATCAATCCTTTTCTTTTTTTAAAGGCACAAGTAAGTATACATGGCTCTGTTGTTTGTAAGGAGAAATGTGGTTCTTCAGTTTCTTTGACTCTTCTGCGCCTGGATGGGAGAAATAAAGACGATAAGAAGACAATTGGTTTGGCAAATGAGAGTAATGAATTTTTCTTCTCAAATGTTCTCCCTGGTAAATACAGGGTTGAGGTAACACCCCCACCTATGTCCTTGTTCTTCCTATTTAGGACCCTTTGCATTTCTGTCTGTGTATTTACATCCCAATGTCTTTTTCTTTGCCTTTTATCCCCCTTTGCATTCCTGTATTTACATCCCAATGTCTTTCCTTTGCTTTTATCCCCCCTTGTTATTAGCTAACTATATCTGGTAACAGAAGGTTTGTGTTTTTATTTTCTTGTTAAAAATAGTTGTGTTTTGCGATTATATACAGGGCTGATTTTCTTTCTCGACACCACTGCTAGGCAGTCTGAAACACTCACAAACTTCAGCCTCACAATACAACACGAATCTGTCTAAGTATAGACTGTTTCTTTCTTTTAGGCAGCCTAGTGATTTGACAAACACACAAAACGTACAGGAACGAATCCCAACCTTTATTAATTTCAATATCCAACAAAGGAAGAAGCTTCACTAATTCACTAAGGCACAGAACAGTCTCTGAATCATTAGGATGGGCTCTGATCACAGGCCTCTTCTCATGGAAACCCTTTCCAATCAAACGACTTCATCAGATACTTTAGATTCTTAAACTTCTGGACTCAACAGACTTTTTGGAGATTGTTCAAAACTCTTGGAACATGAATGTGACAGGCAATGCAATGTGGAGACTCCAGTGTAAGTTAAAGGTTCTAAGCAAAAATCTCAGTAAATGGTCTAGAGAGACCATTGGGGATATTCATGAGCAGGTTAACAAATGGGAGACCAGAGTTCAACTTCTTGAAGAACTGGACACTCTAAACAACAATGAAAAAAGCAGGGAAGATTTGAACAGGGAGCATGCAGAATATGGTTCACGTACGCCCCTGCTTCCTTATGAAGGAAACACCAATTCATGCAAATAACCTTTCGTTTCCTAAGAATCTCTGCCATCAAAATTACCCCTTTAGTAGCTAATCACACGTTTTCCTCCGTTTTCCTGATTTGAAGTAACAATATCCCATTTGACCATTGCAATCCTTATATTCTTGCCTATTTCTGCATTAAGGAGTGCATGTACTCTATTCATGTTTAGTTTTCTAAAGAAATGTTTGTTTCCAGAAGTAGTCTAAGCTGAAGTTACCATTATAAAAAAAAAGTAGTCTAAGCTGAAATTACAGTCTCTATTGCATCTATTAATCTATTCCTTCAATTAGTTGGCAATGCATTATGATGTTTCATTTGATGCTCTCATTTTCAGGTAAAAAACAATTATCCAATAACATCATCAGGACAAGATAAATGGTGCTGGGAGCAGAGTTTTATCAATTTAGAAGTTGGTGCTGAGGATGTTAAAGGGGTAGATTTTGTTCAAAAAGGTTTCTGGGTCAACATAATCTCAAGCCATGATGTGGATGGTTTACTGACTCAATCAGATGGTTCTAGAATGAACTTGAACATCAAGGTTGGTTTAGTCCACCTCAAAAAGTTTAACTCTTAAATCTTCCAACTAACACGAGAAGCTCATTTTCTTTTTGTGGCACTTGAATTGCAGAAGGGTTCTCAACACGTGTGCGTAGAATCTCCGGGAGTGCATGAGCTGAGCTTTCCAAATTCATGTATTTCTTTTGGGAGTTCATCTGTGATCATTGACACATCTAACCTTTCTGTATGATCCTTTTGGAGTTATAATTTTTTCTATTCTACTAGTTCATTTATCATGCATGGCTTCTCATTTACTTTCTTCTGTTTGTAGCCTATCTATTTGAAAGGCGAGAGCTATCTTTTGAAGGGTCATGTCCATGTTGAATCAAGCTCATTTAGTAGCATTGAGGGCTTGCCTGAAAATATACCGTTGGACATTTTGGACAGTGATGGTTCTGTTGTTGATGGTCTAACGGCAAGACGTCTGCCTTACGGCGTTGATCAATCGAGTGCAGCCATCTACGAATTTTCCATGTGGGCTAGTCCTGGAGGAAAATTTACTTTTGTTCCTCGAGATGCACGGTGTGTGAATTATATTTTGATTTTATTCTTTTTATGCTTTCTGCCACTTGTTCTCTCTCTGTCTCATTATTCTTTTTATGCTCTCTGCCACTCGTTCTCTCTCTATCTCTTATTTTTGTCTTTTGTTCAAAACAAAAATACATAGATTGATAAGGAACTTTTAGGAATATAACCTTTTGCCTGTGATAGAGGTTCATGTATTGATTGTTCTCGTGTGATTGTTTTTATTCCTCAAGGGAGAGAAAGTAACCTTTTGTTGTAATACAATCTGCTTTTGTTTAGCTATGTATCTATTTTATGGGTTCCTTGTATCCGAGTCAAGTAAGCTGCTTAGTTTGAATGAGTTGTATAGACAATAAAGCCTTCAGACAGACTTGACATAATAAAGAACCTTAATTTGCCTGATTCTACAACAACATACCCGTACCCAGTGAAATCTCACAAAGTGGTGTCTGAGGAGGGTAGTGTACAAATACTTTACCACTACCTCATGGAGGTAAAGAGGCTGTTTCCGAAAGACCTTTGACTCAAGTGCATCAAACCCAAGTAAAAAAAAGAAGAAAACAATGGAAGAAAGCATAGCGGTTAATAAAAAAAGCAGTGTAAAGTTTACAAGAGAAAAACAACAACATCAAAATAGTGTGATAATTGAAATACACTAAACAACATATGTCAAGAACACAGGGATCAACTAGTCCTACAACAGGCACTAGGGCTACGTAAGGCAAGATAACACTCTACCCCTACTAACCTTCTACTTAATACGTGACCTCCACTCTTTCCTATCTATAGTCATGCCCTCGGTAATATGAAGTTGCACCATGTCCTGCCTAATCACCTCTCCCCAATACATTTTCAGCCTACTCCTACCCCTCCGCGTACCCCCTACAACCATCCTCTCGCACCTCCTCAATAGAGCGTTGGCGCACCTCCTCTGCACATGCCCAAACCATCTCAGTCTCGCTTCCCTCATCTTGTCCACCATAGGGGCCATCTCACCTTCTCCCGGATAACCTCATTCCTGATCTTGTGACTCCCAGTATGCCCACACATCCATCTCAACATCCTCATCTCCGCAACATGCATCTTCTCAACATCCTCCTCTGCACCTTCATCTGCCTGATTCTGACTTTCCAAAATATATGCTCACTTTTTTAGCTGTATTTGTCAAGCTTGTTTCATGCACTATGCAGTGATGCATATGGTATTAGATGGCAGAATGTTTAGAATTCAAAGATCAGAGTGAATGTGTTTCCTGACATGCTCGAATGCTTTGAAACATTGCCTTGCACACAATCAAGAATAGATGTATTTTTAAATGCCACTTTGTAATAATTCTTCAGCTTTTCATGCATTTCTAACTGTTGTTTCATGTTTCAGGGATGATGGCGGGAAAAAAATATTATTTTATCCCACACAGCAGCATGTATGTGGAATTGCAAGTTTTAATCAGAGTAGTTTTTGTGTATCTACTCTTAGTTTTGAAGTCTTTCTTTGCTTTCTCTAGGTTGCCGTGATGCAAGATGGCTGCCAATCTTCAATTCCTCCTTTTGCTGGTCGACTTGGGATGTATATAGAAGGATCAGTTTCTCCCCCTCTCAATGATGTTGTTGTCAAAATAATTGCTGCAGGAGACAGCCAAAGTGCTCCACTTAAGCAAGGCGATTTAGCACTTGAAACTACCACAGGGACAGATGGCTTATATGTCGCAGGGCCTCTATATGATGATATAAGTTATACTGTTGAAGCTTCAAAGGTTTGAACACTCTTAACATTATAATAACTGCCTGAGCGTTTCTTGTTTCTCCATAATGCTTTGTTGAGCAGATCAATAGCATCTCCAGATTATTAACAGTCTCTTCATCCCTTTTGAGTTATGTTATTATTTTTCAATGATATATGGTGCATTTGTACTAATGGTATGGATGTCTTTGATATATATGCATTGCTGGCCAAATAAGACTAGAAGTATGAATCCAGTGGATTATCATGAGACTGCTAGCATATTTGTTCTTTCTTGTTGCTATGTTGTCCTTGATTGCATTCAAACGTACGTTGTCAGCTATTCTTATTGGAGCTTATTGCTACTAAGGTTGTGTGGACTCGACTAGGGTATAAGCTTTCTTTTCTCTTTCTAGTGGATCTACCTAATAACTCTTTCTTTATTCACAGCCGGGCTACCATGTAAAGCAAGCTGGACCTCATTCCTTTTCTTGTCAGAAGCTGGGCCAAATTTCAGTGCGTATATATTCTAGAGAAGACGCCAACGAGCCTTTTCCGTCAGTTCTCTTATCATTAAGTGGAGAAGATGGTTACAGGAACAATACAGTATCAGGTGTTGGTGGGATTTTCGTATTTGGGGACTTATTTCCAGGGAGTTTCTATCTCCGACCCTTGCTTAAGGTATTTATTGTTCCTTCTAATCTTAGGCTTTTCTGACCATCTTGGGATATGGATGTTGGTTTATCTCTTATCTTGATAATTTCTTGGGGACCTAGACAATGATATCAAGATAAGAGATCTGTACATTACGAAACTTGCTAGACCATCGAGCAGCAGCTGTTGCTTTACAGCCTATATGTAGTTCATTCTATTACAAACCAATTTGCCTTCTTTATTAAATTTAATTGTATGATACCCTGGACATATTATTGTCGAAGGGGAGTCTTGGCGTAATTGGTAAAGTTGCTGCTGTGTGACCAGGAGGTCACAGGTTCGAGCTGTGAAAACAGCCTCTTACAGAAATGCAGGGAGGCTGTGTACAATATACCCTTGTGCTCCGGCCCTTCCCTGGACCTCTCGCATAGCGGGAGCTTAGTGCATTGGGCTACCCTTTTTTACCGTGAAAATATTATTGTCATTATGGAACAGTATTCTGTAGCAAACTGTGAATTTGTATTTGTAATCTCGAACATGATTATTTTTCTGTAACTATCAGGAAACATAATATGTTTGATTGTTTTCAAATTTAGAATCCAAATTTCGCTTTCCTTTTTTTTTTTTTTTTGAAACTGGTAATATTATTCAGCATTGAGGATATGCTGGCCATCATCAAAAGAATTACAGATTCCCTATCAGATCTATAATCTGTTCAGTATCCTCTATACATAATTGTTTATACAAAAAAAGTAGAGATACAATACAATTCCATTTGACTGTGTGAATGGCATTGGACCTATCTTTAAAACATCTGGCATTTCTCTCCCTCCATACTGCCCACCATATATATGAAGGAATCAGTCTCCACCATTTGTTCTAGTTCATTAACAATAGTTCTTGCTAAGTGTTAGAGAACAGATAAATTTAAGTGATTTGTACTAAATATATATGTTAAATGATCTGTTAATTGTTCTCAGAGAACAACAGTTCTGCTGTTATGTATCTCTTAGGTAAAAATAATCAATTTAAAGTTAAATTTTTGTTATTCTTTTTCATGTGTACAGATGTAACCCTAGTAAAATGCAAGCTAGGGTAAATAGACGAGTCTTCTCATCCCCTTCTCATGAACCAGAGCAAGTGACGTGGGATTTATTTGTGGATGCTTACAATCTTTTACAACAATTTTTAAAAAAATAATATATTTTTTTTAGAAAACAATCTTTTACAACATACATATTTCAATTATAATAGTTTCTCTAAAGAGGGAATGTTTGCTAATGTTTGCGTAGGAATATGCTTTCTCCCCTCCAGCAGAGGCAATCGAACTTGGTTCTGGAGAGTCAAAGGAAGTCGTCTTTCATGCAACACGTGTTGCATACAGGTATGTATAGACATAAATATATAAGTGGAATGTGCGGATGCCAGTGAGTTGTGTGAGGTCTTTGATTATTCCGAAACATGAGCACTCCACTTGGGTGCTTTCATCCAATCAATTACCTTTAAACATGAAAGCATTATGCCCCCAGGGCTTTGGGCTAAGGGTTAGAGCTCAGTGCGTGTGGGTTAGGTGCATTATGGATTTGAATTTTTTCACGGACGAAAGCCTGGTATTTAAGTGGAGAAGGGTAGAAAAGCAAACCCATTGCCCATTGAGTTTTAAACTGTTAGAATAGGAATAAGTTTATACAATCCTATTAGAATAGGAATAAGTTTATACAATCCTATTAGAATAGGAATAGGCTTACACAATCCTATTAGAATAGGAATAGGTTTACACAATCCTATTAGAATAGGAATAGGTTTACACAATCCTATTTAGAATAGGAATAGGAATACAAATAGAAATAAGAATAATAAATAGTATCCTACTTGATAAAGGATTGTATTCTAGTGTCTATAAATAGGGTTTCAATGTAATAATGTAGACACAACAACAATTCAATAATATTTTTTTCCTATATTTCTCACATGGTATCAGAGCCTCTACAATCTTGGTAGAAAATCAAAGAGCTTTCGCTGCCGGCGGTTGGCTATTACCCATATATGTTGCCCGTCCGGCCAATGATTATGTTAGCAAAAGTTGGGTCACCGTGTATCTTTCTGGTGACTATTTTCTCATATCTAATTTGTGTAACATCATGCCATCATTCCGGTGACTACTTTCTTATATCTAATTTGTATAGCATCGTGCCATCATTCCGGTGACTACTTTTTCATATTTAATTTGTGTAGCACTGTGCCATCATTCCGGTGACTACTTTTTCATATTTAATTCCGATGACTACTTTTTCATATTTAATTTGTGTAGCACCGTGCGATCTTTCCGGTGACTACTTTTTCATATTTGGTTTGCGTAGCACCGCGCCATCTTTCTGGTGACTACTTTTCTTATTTAATTTGTGTAGCACCTTGCCATCCTTCCAGTGACTTATCTTTTTTTGCATATCTTATTTACGTAGCACCGTGCATCTCTCCGGACTACTTTTCATATTTAATTTGTGTAGTACCGTGGATTTTTCCGAACTACTTTCTCATATCTGAGTTGCATAGCATCATGTGTCTTTTCAGTGACTCCTCAGATTTGATTTGCATAGTTCCATTCGTCTTTCCGGTGACTCCTCAAATCTGATTTGCGTAGGGTTTGTTCCATCATTCCAATCCTACCTGTATAATTTTTCTTTTTTAGTAGGGTCATGCCATCATTCCGATCCTACCATATTATTCCTCCTTTTCAATGGGGTCGTTCCATCAATTCGAACTATCCTATACAATTTCTATTTTCTATTTGGGTCGTGACATCATTCCGACCTTACCCATATAATATTATTTGTTAGATTGTGGCTACTTTTAACCATCAAATCTAATACTCTGGTGTGTGAACATGTTCCGACCAATTTATCGGTGACTTTCTTCTCTAATATCGACTCGTCTATTGATTCCAACATGATCCATATACTTTATACTAGATTTTGAGCACTTACAACGACCGCTGCATTGTGAAGAAGTCTATATGGGAGTTTAGTAGCCTTGTATGTTGATTACATAAGTCACTCTATGGTCTAAACGGTCTTTGCAAGTTTGGTTTGGGAAGTTCAACACTGTAATTTTATCACTCTGTGTTTTATCGGCATTATGCATCAAATTCAATATTTCATGAGAAGATTAAGCACATTGAGATTGACTGACATTATGCATCAAATCAAATCCAGTATTTAATGAGAAGACAAGCACATTGAGATTGACTGTCAATTTTGTGAAGTCGACTGATCAACTTGCAGATATCTCACCAGGCCCCTCATTGGTCCTCGTATTAATTACATATGTAACAAGCTAGGTACATGAATTGTATGCACTAGCTAGAGGGGGAGTGTTAGAATAGGAATAGGTTTACACAATCCTATTAGAATAGGAATAGGTTTACACAATCCTATTAGAATAGAGATAGGTTTACACAATCCTATTAGAATAGGAATAGGTTTACACAATCCTATTAGAATAGAAATAGGTTTATACAATTCTATTTAGAATAGGAATAGGAATAGGAATAGGAATAGGAATACAAATAGAAATAGGAATAGTAAATATTATCCTACTTGGTAAAGGATTGTATTCTAGTGTCTATAAATAGGGTCTCAATGTAATAATGTAGACACAACAACAATTCAATAATATTCTCTTCCTATATTTCTCACATAAACCATGTGCCATTTGCCCTTGGGAATTCCTCAGTTACAAAAAAAAGTTGATAGCATCTGTCAAAGAATAAATGGCAGGGCATGCAATGACATGAGAAATATGTACTGTTTTTCATTTGATGGTCTAGTGTTGAACTCATCCAATTTACCTAATAAACACTAGGAAATATTTGCATTATACGTTAACGCTAATAAATGTTTTTTTTGACATTATAATACAGTAGTATATATTTAGTCCATATCTTCTCTGTCTCTTTTCTCAATTTGTCTATCCTTTAAAATGTCCATCGATGAGTGGACGTGCTGGAGATGCACTGAGGACATATGAAGAACTAACAAGAAAACAAAACAAAAATAGAAATGGCGAAAGGTTTGGCATGTATCATATTGGATATGGTGCCCTAACTTGTTAGTTGAGAATTGATTGTCTGGTTATTCTTTTAAGTTGAACCTTAACTGTTGGTTGAATGTATTGGTAACCCCTTAAACTTGCCTCGAAATTTATTTAGACACTTAAATTATGGCGTATTTCAATTGAGCACTCAAACACATGATAAATTGTTCCCATTAGACACTTTCGGTTCATATTTTGATTTTTTTACGCATGTTTTCATGCGCTCATTACGTAGATAAGTTAATCACGTAAAATATGCCTACTTTAGTTATACACATCAACATCAATTGGAACTGGCCTGTGCTTTTATGGCTTATTGACCCTAATGCATATAATTAAAGGAGGTGACTTATTTTAAGTGATTAACTTGGCGTAATAGAGACTTGAGAACATGCACAAAAGCTTTTCTAAAAAATTGAGTCAAAAGTGTCCAATAGAAATACTTTGTCACGCGTTTTGGTGCTCAACTGAAACATGTTGTAGTTCAAATGTCTAAAAAAAATTTACTGACAAGCTTAAGGGGCTATCGATGTAATCTGCCTTTGTTGTTAGTTCTTTGATGAAGGGAATTTGTTTTAGGTACTCTTCGCTACTTTTCTAATTATCATATGACAAAATAAGTTAGGTGTTACTAGGTTCAATAAATTTTTGACTATTGCCTTAATATCCCTTTCCCAATAAATTAAAATATAAGACATAGAATGTAAGATTTTAGTACACATCTGGAGAGCTCAAGACCTGTGACTGTGAGAACTCTTCTGGAGTCTTTACAAACAAGAAGAGAAATTTGAGTTCTTGCTGATATCTACCATGAGTTCACATTTAATAACAATTTTTCACTTAGGTGGATCGGCTGAGATTTGTCCATAATGACGTGTCATTTGCAGTATCTTGACCATTTTTTGTTGGACTCAGATGGTTTAACTTCTTTACAGTGCCATGGGAGTAGTTAAACTCTTGTCTGGTCAGCCAAAAGAAGGTGTTTCAGTGGAGGCTCGATCCGAGTCAAAAGGCTTGTATGAGGAGACAGTAACAGATTCAACAGGATTTTACCGTTTGAGAGGACTCCTACCCGATACTACTTATGTGATTAAAGTAGCAAGGAAAGTTGCATCTGGTGGAGCTACGATTGAGCGTGCATCTCCTGAGTTTCTGACCGTTCAGGTTGGTACACTAAATATTGCCATTTTTCCTTTCATGTTCATGAGTGAATAGAAAATCATAAACTTAGTTATCCTTTTGAAATTGTTCTTATATGTTGTTCTTTGAACTGAAAGGAATTTAAATTGAATAAATACATTCCGTAAAGGATATGCAAGAGTAATCAGTTAGAAGTGTAAGAATAGTGGGGTAAATATGGAGTAGCAACTTTCCTTGCTACTTTAATCACTATCTGGACAATGCCAGAACACACAACAGACCTTCTCAGTTGCTGGGTGAGGAGAGGGGGGGGGGGGGGGTAAGAACCAGAAAAAATGGTGGAACATGATACCCTCTTGTATATGGTGGACTATTTGGAGAGAAAGAAACAAGAGGTGTCTTGAAAATACTGCAAAATCAATGCAAAAGATTAAATGGCATTGTATGAAGACTTTTTTTTGTGTGTGTGTAAAGAGGAGGGTATAGAGGATGCTGGACATATTTTAAACTTTTTTTTTTCTTCTTTATAAGTTTAGTCGCAGATTTCTTGATTTGTTTTTTTTGGGTCACTGATGTAAATCTTCTTGGTGGTTGCCAGCATAACCTATTGCTGAGGAATACAACTTTACCTTTATCAAAATAAAATAAAATATGGAGTATCTTATTATTGTTGGTTTGCACCAGGAATAGCTACTTTTTTTTTTAATCCACCCAGAATTGTTCGTACTTCTTTAGTCTACTTATAGATGAACTAACCAATATGAGGTCCCGTGATACTTGCTACTTGCCAGAAATATTGAATCAATTGATGAAATTTGTGATAGGAATCCAAAAACTTGAACTGTGGGGAAGCACTCCTCTGAAAGGGTTTTAGGATAAGTAGAAGTAAGAATATATACATTGCAACTTTTCTTACATGCTCTTGCCAAGATTCTAGCTTTGTGGACTTCTGCATTATGTCTATGTATGTCTAGATGTTCTGTGTGAGACAACAAAGTTCTTATTTTGTATGGTTAAAAATATGAGACATAGTTTGTAAATTTTGTCTAATCTGTCCCTTTGAAGGCACAGTTGTTTGACATATTTTTTGCTTGTGCTAACTTCATATAATTTGCAGGTTAAGGCTGAAGACTCCAGGGGATTAGATTTTGTAGTATTTGAACAACCAGAGAGGACAATTTTAAGTGGCCATATTGAAGGACATAAAATCAAAGAGTTCAACTCACATCTCCATGTGGAGATCAAGTCTGCTGCTGATCCATCGAAGATTGAGTACAACTTCCCACTTCCCCTCTCAAACTTTTTCCAGGTGAAGGACTTGCCTAAGGGTAAATACCTTGTACAGCTCAGATCATCTCTGCCTTCAAGCACTCACAAATTTGAATCAGATGTTATTGAGGTTGATTTAGAGAAAAATTCTCAAATTCATGTGGGTCCACTCAAGTACAAGATCGATTTCAATCACCAGAAACAGGTAATGTGTATCAACTATTGGATGCTAATATTCTTTTTATTGTTTCTGTGATGATAGTGATGTTGGTTTGCCCTTTCTGTCTCCCCCATGATTCCAGGATTTAACTCCAGCTCCTGTGTACCCTCTGTTTGTTGGAGTTTCTGTGATTGCACTTTTCATTGGGATGCCAAGGTATCTTTGAAACTTTCTTTGATCTAATTCTTTATCTTTCTATTTTCATTTTAATGAACGTTCAATTAAGTTAGAAAAACGTCTGTTTCGATTTCTTTCTTGCAGATTGAAGGATTTATACCAAGTCATGATGGGAATGTCTTCATCGGTAATATCAGCAAAGAAAGAAGTGAAAAGACCTATAGTGAGAAAGAAAACATACTGAGGAATGGATCTACTTTTTAGAGGAGCTTTGAAGTACTGATGCTTAGGTAGGTGACATGAATGATCTATAAGAGCAGATGCAGATGTAGTTTTTATTTGTCCATCGATTGAAGTAAATCTTCACTCGCACAAGGATCTCCTCGCCTCACAGCAACCCTCTACTACGATAGACACCGATACTGAATTTTCATTTGTTAGTTTGTTAGCGCTTCAAATTTTGACAATTTTAACCTCTATATATTCATACCTGTGCCAATTTTTGGGATGGTTTCAGTAATTATATTTTTGTGATTCCATCAATCCATATTTAGCTTTTGTACCCTCTCTTTTAGTATTTTGTTTTGTAACTTGTAAAGAGTGTTAAAGGAGAGTTGAAATGATACTACAAAATAAAAATGGGGAAAGTTTATTTCTTTTTTTTTTCTGACGTAAAACTTATGTTACATTTTCTTTACAACTAAATCCCAACAATACAAACTCTCCTAAATAATTTTAACCATAGTATTGAAAACTATTTAACAAAATTTCATGGTTAAATATAAATATTCGTGAACTTATTAATATTAAATTTTTTAATCAATTATATTTTAGAGAGTCGACTAAAATTTTCTAAAATAATTTTAATTATAAAAGATTGAATTCTCAAGTATTCGTTTATTATGGTATCTCTACTATCACATGATTTTATTGTTATTCTACGACTCTTGCACGATTTTCTGGTTATTTACTATATTCTCTTCATTATTTTGAGATTTGTTGCACTTGAGTTGAGGGTCAATATCCAGATTTGTTGCATTTGGTATACCTAATGCCACGTAGGTTGACAACTGTAAAGAAGCCGTACGCCGGCGCCGGTCAAAACAGAGTAAAAGATTACAGTGTCTGAAAATGTGGCAACAGTCAATACCTCAGCTCAACACTTTCTCTCTCTAGAATTCAATCTTCTCTCCAAAAACCCTATCCTTTCTCTTTCCTAAAAAGCTCTCCCTTTTCTTTTTTTTTCAATCAGCAATGGCTTCTTCCACTCCCCCACCTCACTGTGCACTCACTACCTCCAAACCTTATCAATCCCACCCCTTACCCCAAACCCACTCCCACCCCCACCCCAACCACAGGAACAATCATCAAC
>JAJOOR010011138.1:0-25922 GCA_036250505.1 Solanum acaule
ATTTTAAAATGGTTAGTAAATTATGTTAATCTCCGTAACAATATTGAGAAGGAATGTTAAAAGGTTATTTTATATGATTCCAACATGTTGTTCTAATTAATATATTTTGTTCATTTTTCTTATGCTTTAAGTAATTCAGATTCTATTTATGATTTTCGATAATTATTTTTTTTGGTAACGTATTTGGTTATCAAGACATTGATTGAGGGTAGGATAGTGAATTCAAGTTTTATCGCACCAAGTGGGTAAGACACAGAGTTAAAGTCTCGGTGCACCATGATAATAAGAATTTGGGTTCAAGTCTCATTGATTTATGACCAAAGACGTTTTTATATGGGTAAGACATTGGTTTTAAGTCCTAATGCACTATAGTGATGATATGATGATGACTAACATAAAGTTGTATACTTTTGACTGAAAGTCATGAAATTTGCACAATTAATTTGCTCCATTCTCTTATGTGAATGTGGTAGCAATGCATAATATGTCTGAAAAATGACAAGTGGTTGAATATATGAATATGGATGTGGTAAAATGTTAATGATCATCATTGTGGTGATTAAAAGGAAGAACAATATGGGTTCTTACGATGATCCTTCAAAATGTGAAGGTAATTTTTGTCCATTAAAGTGGTATGAAAAGTTATTGGCCACATTGTTGTTGGTGCAACCCAATTTAAAAAGTTTTGTAAATCTTCCATCAAAATAAAGGAATACAAAGTGGTAGTACATTTGACCTCTTAAAGTGATGTTTAGGTGAGCCACATAAATTTGATAATGCCAAAACATGACAATGAGTTTCTAATAAAAACTTATGGAGCATGTACAAATGGTTATGGTCCATTTCTTGAAGAAAATGTGACTTGTGTTCGTATGAATAAAAACATGCTCATGTATTGTTGGATAAATGTCACATCTCACCTCTACGGGAGGTTTGCAAGATTGAAATATTTTTTTCGACATAAATGGTCATTTTGGTCATATACTTTGAATACTACACAAATATTGTGGTATGTTTTATTATGAACTATTGCAGGACAAAAGAAACAAATAATTTTTTTCTATAAAGGTTGTGGTCATGACCAAAATAAATGTTATTGTGTGGCAACACAAATTTGTCATTGGTTGTCAAGAAATAAGTCTTGCATGTAATAATTTTAACTATGACAATAATAATAATTTTCTCCTTGAAGGAGATAATCAACATAAGAATGGTGTTGTGAAATTTGTGGCAGTATACAAAATTAATTAAGAGTTTCGGAAGGATTAATTTGTTACTATCCAGAAAATGAAATAGTTCATAATATTGAGGTTGTAGTGAGTCTCAAAAGAAACTTTTTAAGTTTCAGAGGAATTGAAAAGAAGAATATTATTATATTGAGATTGTAAATTATTGAAAGATTAAATATCTTCAGATTACTACAATCAAAGCGGGTTATGAATATTTACGTAAAAGGTTACCCGCCTTTCTCTTGTTTGTTGTATACAAATATAGGCATGATGATGGAATCACATGCAAAAGTAAACTAGAAGTTTACTAGAAAAAATATCAGTTGGCATAACCGGTTGACCATTTCGGTTCAAATGTGATGCAAATGAATTGAGAATTCATGTGGTTATATGTTGAAGAAATAAAAGAGTCTTCAAGAATTCTCATGTGTTGCTTGTTCTCATGATAAAATGATCATTGTACCAACTAAGGTTGGGATTGTATCCCCTGAAATTATTTGGAACATATAAAAAGGTGAATATTGGCTCGTTCACCTGCCATGTGGACCGCTTACTATTATGATTTAATAGATGTATCTATCGTATGGTCACATGTGCATTTGTATCAACTTACGAATTGATTTTTGTAAGGTTGTTTGCTCAAATTGTTAAATTAAGAGCACAGTTCCAACTATAAAATTATGTTAGTAATACTGGTTGATTTAGCAGAAATTGTTTGCCTCCAATTATAGGTAGACCATTGATTATGAGAACAAACCTCTCAAATAAAATTTGGTATGAGATGAGTTTATTTAACATGTATGCATCAAGCCAACAAGGTTCTCCCATCACAATTGATTTAGGGTCCGGAACCAAATAATTTCCATCTAAAAATTTGGTGTGTGCACTTATGATTTTATTGCTCCACCACGCGCAAAGATGGATCCCTAAATGAGGTTGGGGGTAAATGTTAGATTTCCTAACATTAAGGGGAGATATGTTTAGCAGCGCTGAAAATTATGTGTGAGGTGAATTATCTAGATCCTCGTTAAAAAAATGTGAACTTGAAGTTCAAGAGATAATTCATTTGCAAAATGTTGCAAATAATTTGCCAGATGTATTTGTTGACCCAATATTTTAATCAAGCTACAAATGCTCCAATAAATAGTCTTTGGAGGATAGAGTCTATGGTACGCCAGAAGTGTGATAGACCAATTGATTCCAAACGTAAAACTCCTTGAGGAAGGAGAGGAGCAAATTATCAAAATGGTCATGATAATGAGGTACGTGCTTTGAAAGAGCACTATGACATAACACTTCATAAAACCTTAGCAAATGTTCATGTACCTGAAAATGATGAAAATAGATCTCAATAAGTTATATCATATTGGAATCAAATCAAAATGACAGTCGACTGTAACTTTGATATGAAGTAGCACTCAATGCTATAAATGGTTACGAGGATCTTAAATTCAAATATGTCATATAGTGTGGACAGATAAATGATCGGCCAAATAAAATGCACTATTCAAGTATATTTTGTTTCACTTAGAAAAGTGATGTTTTTGAACTTATAGTTCATAGATCAAAATATATGTCAGTGGGGTACAAATGAATCATTGTGCGAAAGTATAACCGTAAGATATAAAGTGCGGTTTGTGCCTCGGGGCATAAAGGGTTTTCGCAAAAATTCTGATCTTATTAAATGGAGATATATCATCTAGTGGTGGATGCAATGAGACTTGTCTTAGTCTGGCAATAGATGAAATACTTGAATATGTATAATGAATGATTATTATGTCTAACTAGACGATGAATGTTATATGAAAATCCTTGAAGAATTTAAAAAGTCTTAAAGCAATTTCATTGAGTACCCAATGATTTTGAGACTACTTAACACAGAGAAATAATCTTTTTGATCTCATGAAAATGATTTTAAATGCCATGTATTAGTGCAATTGGTGCACTTATAGATTGTTTGTTATGCAAATGCTAGAAGATTATTTGATATACATAACGAAAGTTATGTGAAAGGATTGTCATATTATCATTCAAGTTATGACAAGAAACTAACAAAGCAAGTGACTCAACACATAGAAGATGTGTGATTTTCTTTGCGAAGAAAAGACGAGCTTCAATAAAATTGAAATGATCAATCTCTGAGTCAGAAATAATTTGAATATATAGATGTAGAATATTTATTTGATCCGCATAAAGCTCGATTGCAAAGAAATATAATGCCGCTGTTTGTCGTGTAACTATAATTGTATGTGTTCAACGCCAACTGATAACAAAGCACCTTATAACACAATTATTTCTAAAGATGGGACCAGAAATTTCAACACAACTGCTGGAGCAATATTTGTGTCCCCTATCACAATGTCAATCCATTCTTCATAAAAATTAAGAAAGGTATATATTAAGAATATATTAGAGTTGATAAAAGGAAGACTAATATAATCCTAAATGGAGAAGGGATGGATACTACAATAATAACGGGTAATAGAAGTTTTTTCGACGACAACAAAATCTATGATACCGCAGCCATTGGTAAGTCCCTCTCTATACAAATATATGAATTTTATTAATTTTGATGAATTATAATTGTTTCTTCTTATTTAATTTGCAAGGGTTCTTATCGATGACTTCATTGCCCAAGACTTAACTTTTAGGAATAATACCGGATCTGTAAAGCATTAGGCAGTGGCATTAAGAGTTGAAGCATATTTAACATCTTTTTATAGATGTCGATTCAATGGGTATCACAACACCTTATATGTGAAAAGACAACATCAATTCTACCGAGATTGTGAAATCTATGGAACGATAGATTTCATATGCGGTGACGCGGCGACCCTGTCCCAAAACTACTTGATTCTAGCACACGTTCCATTGGCCAAGCAATATAACACAATCTTAGCGTAGGAGAGAGTTTGAGGACGTTCCAACTGGAATAGTGCTTCAAAATTGCACTATAAAGGCTATCAGAGATAACGTTACGATGTATTTAGGTCGGCCATGAGGTATATTTTCTAGGACTGTGATAATGAAAAGGTACATCGGTAACTTGATAGATCCTAGAGGATGGGTTGAATGGATTGAATCGACAAATAAATCCGTTAGCCGTTGGCCCTATTATCTGGAGTACTAATTTATTTTCCTTATTTCTTTTTATGTTATATTTGATAATAACTTAAAGAAGACTATAAATCACGATAATAACAAATACGTAAAAAAATATTATTAATCATAATAATTAACAACTTAAAATGTCTAAAAATTTGTTGACTCTTATTTTGTCCACATAAATTGAGGCAGAGGGAGTAGCATATTCAATGTGAAAATACGTAATTTTTTTAATTATAAATCATAATAATTAACAACTTAAAGTATCTACAAAGGTATTAAAAAAATTAGTTGACTCTCGAAATCCTCTTGAGCCATATAATTGAGATAAAGGGAGTGATATGTATTATGTGAAAATTACGTAAAAAGTACTGTAAATCATAATAATTGATAACTTAAAAGATTCTTAAAAATATAAAATTTTGGTTGACTCCAAATTACATTTGTATCTCATAAATTGAAACAAAAGAAATACTAACATTTATTGAGCCTGTGCTAGCACGAACTCCTTATATCTAGTAATTAATTTTTTTTATAAAGCTTATAACAATTTCTTAAATAAAGTTTCTTAAAGAAAGAACACGCAAGTAGCTAATTAACAAATACCTATATTGCCCATTGCTTTAATTAAAATTACAAAATATTTTGGAGAATTTTTTTTTTTTATAAAGAAATATTTTGGGTAGATTAATGCATACACCGACGCAAAGCCACCGCCTCTGAAATATTGTTGGGTCCAAATACATCGCTTAATCATAGCCGTGTTTCATACCCTATAAATAGACTTTGATAGGTAGCCATTTTTTTCCATGCCGGTTTGTATTGGTTTACTTCTCCTTTTTTATGATATGATTTGGTGTTCTTTCTTTGAATTTTGCAGTGTTTGATCAAGATATGGGTAATTATTGTTGATCAAGACTTGTATGATTCTGATGTTGATTTCGAATCTTTTAATATGGGTTGTGGGTTTCTGATTTGCAACTCTTTGATCATCTCTGTAGACAAGTTACGTTAGGGGTTTCGGGCGTTCGCAATCAGTTCTGTTTTTTTGCTAATTTATTGATTCGTTATTGGTGTTTGTTGATCAGGTATGGGTAATAACAATGGGAGAATGATTATGCGTTTATGTATTTTGTTCCCATTTTTGAATTTTGATTGATTTCCAATGTTTAGAAATTGGAAGCTGGTAAGGTCCATTCAAGGTGCGGTTTTGGGGAATTCTGGGTTTTTTTGTGAGAAATCGTGTGTTGTGTACATTGTTTTGTCAACCTGATTCCCTTTTGTTGAATCTATATACGAGTAGAATTTGGATCTTTAGATGAATGAGTCCCATCATCTTTTCTTGTCACAACCATAGAGAGGAGCTATCAGTTTGGATTTGATATCTTGACTTTCATCCTTATTTGGTTTGGCCAATGTCATTCTTAGCTGTCAAGAATACATGGATGGGCATCAGGGTGCAAGTGGTTCTACAGGAATAGGTGTCTTGCTTTGGTGTTCGTCTTGGAAAAGATGCAACAGTTCCCAGGTTTTTGACTATAGGTATTGGATTTTTCAGTCTGTCCAAGTTCTGTCAAAACTGCTTATGGAAGTTCTCAACTATGATAATTCTCTTCACTTATGTGTATAGCGTGTTCTGCTGCCAGTTTTAGTTCATAGTTCAAATGCTCATGTTCTTTGACGATCCTGCTATCGCTTGTGGTTTTATGGGCACTGGATAAGTAGTCAAAAGTCAAATTCTGGACCTTTAATTGTGCCGTGAAGTGCTCCTCTGCCTTTTGTGTCTTTAGCTACTTATATTCTCTTTGCTTCCATTTTCCATTGGTTATCACGCCTGCTTGATTTTGTTTGTTGGTGAATATGTGTGTAGACCACATGCTGACATTAATAGAGGATTACTTTGGAGACTTTAAAGGTTGTATCAAGTATGCATTCCTACGCACCTGTTTCTTGGTCTTTTTAGTGCTTGCACTCCAAGATGGATATTGTCAGGGTTAGACTAAAAATGGGGTTTTTCAATTGTGTCTTGCATCTCTAGTGATTTCTCAGGTGATAAGGGTTTTGTCAGCTTTGCACTGAACTGTTCCCTTCTTTCTGTGCTTGCAGTTGGGTCTAACCAAGTAGTGGATTGTTCTTTTCATGGAGGGCTTTGTTTGGACATTTGTGTTGAGGTTTCTTTAGTTCAGGTTTTGTGAGTACTGAGATTCTCATTTCAGTTTTCTTCCCGAATTAGCGTGGTCCCTCCTCTCTTTGTCAAAAATTGCCTCTAAATGGAAGTTCCCTACTAAAATAGTTTTTCTTGCACTAGTAGTGTGTGTGTTGTATTCTGCTGCCGTTTTAGTTTTTAGTTTAGATGCTTGTGTTCTTCGCCAATTAATGAGATCAACCTGGTGGTTGATGGGTATATGGTCTAATTGACAACTGATAAGTAATCAACACTCAATGCTAGATCTCTTGACAGCCCCATCAAGTGGGTCCGTCTCTTTTGGTATGTTCTCACTGCTTATCTTCTCTGCTTCCTGTTTGTTGTGTCACCCTAGCTTGATTTTATTTGTTGGATGGATGACAGTTAAAAGGATTAGATTTGGACAATTTCGAAGGTTGAGTGCCCATTCCTGTGCTCTGCCATTTCAGTGCTGACACTGCAATCTGAATATTATCAGGCAAGATAGAGGGATTTCTCAATCGTGATACCTTGCCATTTTTGTGCTTGCACCACAATCTAAATATTATCAGAGGCTTCGAGAGAGGGGTTTTGCAACCCTGTCTTGCATTTTCTAGTGGGTTTCGTCAGCTTTGCATGTAACTCTTCCCTTCATTCCTTTGCTTGCAGCCATTGGGTCTTACATATGTTGAGACTTTTCTAGTTCAGTCTTTTATGAATATCGATAATTTTCAATTTAGTTTTCTTCCCTCATGACTCCTCTGACTTGGTCAAAACTACTGTCGTATGAAAGTTTCTCAATTACGATATTATTTTTGACCAGTGTGTAGTATTCCTACTGCCATGAAGTCCTTAGTCCAGACGCATATGTTCTTCGATGATCCAAGTGATGAGGTTTCCTATGGTGATGGGGTCTTTTATGGCTGTGGATAGCTGAATAAGTACTCGGCCAATTCTAGATCTTCTGAGAGTGACGTAAAATACTACTTTACTTTTGGTCTTCTAGCTACTTACTTATCCTCTGTGCTTCCAATTTTTTTTTCATTATCACGCTAGTTTGTTTTGGTTGGATAGATGTGTAGCCATATGGTGATACTGTTATTGACATTCAGATTTGGAAGTTTCAAAGCTTGGTTATAACCAACATGTGATCCTCTGTCATCTTTTGGTCTTTGGTGCTTGCATTGCAATTTGGATGTTGTCCGAGCTTTTGACATAAGGGTTTTTTTGGTCATGTCTATGGCATATTTAGTGATTACATGGGTGGTTTTGGGGTTCGTCAAATTTGCACTTAACTATTCCTTTCTTTCAATTCATGCAGCCATTGAACCACAGGGCAGTGGATTATTCTTTTCATGAAGCGGCCTTATCCGTTCGTGATGAGGTTTCTTTAGTAGAGTCTCTTACGAGTATTGAGATTTTCGATTCGGTTTTCTTTCCTTATGGATCCTTTTTCTCTGTCAAAACTATTGTTGTATGGAAGTTTTTGACTAAGATAATATTTTCTTACAAGTGTGTATTGTGTTCTGCTGCCATGAAGCTTCTAATCCAGACACTCTTCAATGATCCAGCTGATGAGGTCTCTCCTCATTATGGTTACAGTCACTTGATAAGTACTCAGCTGATGAGGTACTCAGTTTGTGGATCTATCTCTCCATGAAGTGCTGCTCTACTTCTGGTCTTCTAGCTACATATATTCTTTGCTACCATTTTTTTGTTGGATGGATGTGTAGACTATATGGTGAAAATATTAGAGGTTAGGATTTGGAGATTTCAAAGGTTGACATCCAGTATAGTATTTCCAGTTCAGGTTTTATGAGTACTGCGATTCTCATTTCAGTTTTCTTTCCCAATCAGACTGGTCCCTCCTCTCTTTGTCAAAAATTGCCGTTATATGGAAGTTCCCAGCTAGATTAGTTTTTCTTGCACTAGTGTGTGTTGTATTCTTCTACCATTTTTAGTTTATAGTTCAGATGCTTGTGTTTCTTTGATGATCCAATTGATGAGATTCCTGTTGGTTGATGGGTATATGGTCTTATTGACACCCGATAAGTAATCAAAACTCAATCCTAGATCTCTTGACAGCCCCATCAAGTGGGTCCCCGCTCTCTGCTTCCTGTTTGTTGCATCACCCCAACTTGATTTTGTTTGTTGGATGGATGATGGTTGAGGATTAGATTTGTAAAATTTCGAAGGTTGATGCCCAGTGTCCATTCTTGTGCAACCTGTTTCTCTGCCATTTCTGTGCCGGTACTGCAATCTGAATATTGTAAGGCAAGATAGAGGGGTTTCTTAATCTTGATTCTTTGCCATTTTTGTGGTTGCACCGCAATATAGATATTATCAGGCTACAAGAGGGGGTTTTCAGTCTTGTCTTGCATTTTCTAGTGGGTTTCATCAACTTTGCAAGAAATTCTTTCCTTCATTCCTTTTCTTGCAGCCATTGGGTTTTACAGAGCAGTGGATTCTTCTTTTCATGGAGTGACCTTGTTTGCCCATGTGTGTTGAGGCCTTTTTAGTTCAGTCTCTTATGAGTATCGATAATTTTCAATTCAATTTTCTTCCCTCATGGCTCTTATCTTTGTCAAAACTACTGTTGTATGGAAGTTTCTCAATTAGGATATTATTTTTGACCAGTGTGTTGTATTTCTGCTGCCATGAAGTTCTTAGTCCAGAAGCATATGTTTTTCGATGATCCAAGTTATGAGGTTTCCTATGGTGATGAGGTCTTTTGTGGCTATGGACACCTGAATAAGTTCTCGTCCAACCCTACTTTTAATAGTGATGTAAAATACCTCTTACTTTTGTTCTTCTAGCTACTTATTATCTTCTGTGCTTCCAATTTTTTTTCATTATCATGATAGTTTGTTTTGGTTGGATAGATGTGTAGCCATATGGTGGTAATTCTATGGACATTCAGATTTGGAAATTTCAAAGCTTGGTTATAATCAACATGTGATCCTCTGCCACCTTTCTGTCTTTTTGGTGTTCACACTGCAATTTGTATATTGTTCGGGCTTTGACAAAAGGGGTTTTTCAGTCTTGTCTATGGCATATTTAGTGATTACATATGGGTGATTTTGGGGTTTGTTAGATTTGCACTCAACTGTTCCTTTATTTTTATTTGTGCAGCCATTGGTTACGGGGCAGTGAATTATTCTTTTCATGAAGTGGCCGTGTTTATCCGTTTGTGTTGAGGTTTCAGTCTTTTATGAGTATTGACATTTTTGATTCAGTTTCCTTTCCTTGTGGCTGCCTTTTCTCTGTCAAAACTATTGTTGTATGGAAGCTTTTTGACTAAGATAATATTTTTTTACAAGTGTGTATTGTGTTCTGCTGCAATGAGGTTTTTAATCCAGACACTTCGTTCTTCAATGATCCAACTGATGAGGTCTCTTATGGTTATAATCACTTGATACTCGGTTTGTGGATCTTACCTCTCCATAAAGTGGCTCCTCTACTTCTGGTCTTCTAGCTACATATGTTCTCTGCTGCCATTTTCTTTTGGTTATCACAACTCATTTTTTTGTTGTTGGATGGATGTGTAGACTATATGGTGACAATATTAGAGGTTAAGATTTGGAGATTCATAAGGTTGATATCCAGTATGGTAATCTCTGTACCCTCTTGGTCTTTTTGGTTCTTGCACTGCAATCTGGATATATTTTCAGGGCTTCAACGAGGAAGGGTTCTTAAATCTTGTCTATGTGGCAGCTCTGGTGATTTCATTGGTGGTGTGGGTTTTCGTCAACTTGGAACTTGATTATACCCTTCTTTTTGTGCTTGCAGCCATTGGGTCTTAAAGAGCAGTGAATTATTCTTTTCATGGCTTGTTCATTCATGTCGAGGTTGCCTTAGTTCAGAATTTTATGAGTATTGGATTACAACTAAAATAGGTTTTGTTTTCACTACTGTGTCATATTTTACCGTCATTTTGGTTTTTAGTCCAGATGCTTAGTTTCTTCAATTATCCAACTGATGAGATTCCAGATGGTTGATGGTTATGGTCTTATGGACACCTGACAAGTACTCGCTGCTCATTTTTTTTGCTTCCTTTTTTGTATTACGCCAGCTTGATTTTGTTAGTTGGGTGGATGTATGGTGAAAGTTGAGGGGATTAGGCTTGGAGGATTTTGTTGCATCCTGTGCAACCCTGTTTCTTGGCCATGTTAGTGCACACATTATAATCTGGATACTATCGGAGGCTTTGAAAGAAGGCGGTTCCCGATCTTGTCTGGCATTTCTAGTGAATTCTAGGTGGTACAGGCTTCCCCAGCTTTGCACTTAACTGTTTCATTTTTTCTGTGCTTGCAGCTGTTGGGTCTTACAGAGTCGTAGATTCTTCTTTTCATGTAGCGCCCTTGTCTGTCAATTGTGTTGAGGTTTTTTGGTTGATGCTTTAATGATTATTCAGATCTTCAATTAGAATTTCTTCCATTATCAGAATGGTTCCCTTCTCTCTTTGCACTGCTTCACTAGTATGTATTTTGTTGCTGTTTTTCTAAGTAATCCAGATGCTTATGTTTTTTGGTGATCCAACTGATGAGATCTCCATGGTTATGGACACTTGATGAGTGTATTCAAACTCAGTCTTGGATCTTTTGATAGCCCTGTAACGAACTCTACTTTCGTGTTCTCGCTTCTTACCTTTTGTGCTTTCGTTTAGCTTACCAGTTGATTTAGTTTTGGTTGAATGAATGTTTGTAGGCTACATGGTGGTGATATGATAGTAAGAGGATAAGATTTGTAAATTTTGTGGTTTGGTTCAATGTGCATCCCTGTGGACCCTATTTCTTTGCATTCTGGTGCTTGCACTGCAATCTGGATAATTGGGTATAACCAGGCTTCAAGGTATGGGCGCTTTGCAATGTTGCATTGTTTGGCATCTCTAGTGATCTCTCTGTGTGGTATGAGTTTTCCACGTTTTGTACTTGTTTCGTTCTTTTTGTGCATGTAACCATTGGGTCTTCCACAGAATGAACTTCTGTTCAGTTTTTTTCTTAATCAGTGGGTTCCTTTTCTCTTTGTCAAAACTGTTGTTGTGTGGAAGTTCTCAACAATGGTAATATTTTCAACTAATGTGTTGTACTTTGCTTCCGGTTTGTTGCATCACCCCAGCTTGATTTCGTTTGTTGGATGGATGGCAGTTAAGAGGATTTAGATTTGGAAAGTTCCGAAGGTTGATGGCCAGTGTTCATTCCTATGCACCCTGTTTCTTTGCCATTTCTGTGCTTGCACTTCATTCTGATATTATCAGGCTTCAACAGATGGGGTCTCTTATGGTTATAGATGCCTGATAAGTACTCCATCAATTTTGGATCTTTGACAGCGCCATTAAGTGCTCCTGTACTTCTGGTCTTCTAGCTACATATGTTTTTTCCTGCCATTTTCTTTTGGTTGTCACAACTTCTTACTTTTGTTGGACGGATGTGTAGACTATATGGTGGCAGTATTAGAGGTTAAAGATTTGGAGATTTCAAAGGTTGATGTCCAGTATTCTATCTCTGTACCCTCTTAGTATTTTTGGTTCTTGCACTGACAATCTGGATATATTGGTCAGGGCATCAACAAAGAAGGGATTTTTTAAAATCGTATCTATATGGCATCTCTAGTGATTTCTTAGGGGTATGGGTTTGTCAGTTTTGGACTTGATTGTACCCTTCTTTTTGTGCTTGCTGCCATTGGGTCCTTACGGAGCAGTAAAATATTCTTTTGATGGAGCGGCTTTGTTTGTCCAATTTATGTTGAGATTTCCATGGTTCAGGATTGTATGAGCACACTGGGATTTTCAACTAAATAATTTTTTTTTCAACTAGTGTGTCTTATTCTAGTCGTTTTTGGTTTCAGTTCAGATGTTTATTTTCTTCAATTATCCAATTGATAAGATTTCTGATGGTTATGGTCTTGTGGACACCTAAGAAGTACTTAATTTTGGATCTTTTGAAAGCCTTGTAAAATGGTCCTCTCTTTTGTTGTTCTCGCTGCTCATATTCTCTGCTTCCTTTTACTTGTATCACACTAGCTTGATTTTGTTTGTTGGATGGATGTATGGTGAAGTTGAGGGGATTAGTCGTGGAAGATTTTGATGGCTGGTGTACTGCATTCCTGTGCACATGTTTCTTGGCCATGTTGTGCTTGCACTATAATCTGGATATTATCAAGAGGCTTCGAAAAAAGGCGGTTCTCAATCTTGTCTTGGTATTTCTAGTAAATTCTAGGTAGCGTGCTTCACCAGCTTTGCACTTAACTGTTCCATTCTTTCTGTGCTTGCAGTCGCTAGGTCTTACAGAGCCGTAGATTCTTCTTTTCATGGAGCGGCCTTGTCTGTCAATTTATGTTGAGGTTTTTTGGTTGATGCTTTTAATAATCATTGAGATCTTCAAGTCAGTTTTCTTCCGTAATCAGAATTGTTCCCTTCTCTGTTTGTCAGCACTGCTTCACTAGTATGTATTTTGTCACATATTTTTGCTTTTAAGTAATCCAGATGCTTATGTTCTTTGGTGATGCAACTGATCAGATTAAGATGGTTATGGACATTCGATAAGTGTATTCAAACTCAGTTTTGGATCTTTTGATGGCCCTGTAATGCAGACCTCTACTTTCGTGTTCTCGCTACTTGCCTTCTCTGGGTCGTTTAGCTTACCAGTTGATTTAGTTTGGTTGGATGAATTATTTGCCACATGGTGATATGATAGCGAAGAGGATACATTTTGGAAATTTTGTAGTTCGCTTTCGGTGAGCATCATTGTGGACCCTGTTTATTGCCATTTTGGTGCAATCTGGATAATTGGATGTCACCATGCTCCAAGAAGAGGGCAGTCTGAAATGTTATGTTTGGCATCTCTAGTGATCTCCCCTGCGTGGTATGGGTTTCCCATGTTTTGCACTTACCTGTTTCGTTCTTCTTGTGCATCTAACTGTTGGATCTTCTTGAGAATGAACTTCAATTCAGTTTTCTTCTTAATCCGTGGGTCCCATTTCTCTTTGTCAAAACTACTGTTGTGTGGAAGTTCTCAACATTCAACAATGATAATATCTTCCACTAGTGTTGTTGTACTCTGCAGCTGTGAAGTTTTTAGTGTAGTTGCTTATTTTCTTGGATGATCCAACTTGATGAGATCCCTGATTGTTATGGACACCTGAGAAGTACATTAGATTTTCTTATGGACCTAAGAGCTCCTATACTTTGGTGTGTTCTTGCTACTATCTTCTCTGCTCTTGTTTTCTTATGTTTATCGTGCCACTTGGTTTTGTTTGTTTGGGTGGATCTGTGTAGACCACATGGTGACAGTGATGGGATCAGATTTCTTGGTCTCGAAGTTTGGCTTCAGTGTGTATCCTTGTGCACCCTGCTTCTTTGCTGTTTTGGTGCTTGCACTGCAATTTGGATATCATCAGGCACCGAGGGAAGGGAGTTTCGCAATCTTTCCTGGCATCTCTAGTGATCTCTTCTAATGTGGCATGGGTTTCACGGCTTTGCACTCTTGACTGTTCCCTTCTTTTTGTGCTTGCTGTCGTTGGGTTTCAAGATCAGTGAAGTCTTACTTTCATGGAGCAACCTTGTTTATCAATTAGCGTTGAGGTTTCCTTAGTCCAGGCTTTATTAGTATCTATCTTTTCGATTCAGTCTTCTTCCTTTTTCATAGAGATCCCTTATCCCGTTGTCAGAAGCGCTGTTATGCAGAAGTTCTCAACTACGACAATTCTTTCCACAAGTTCATTTTCAGCGTTTAGTCCAGATGCTTATGTTTGCTGTGATCCAACTGATGAGGTCTCTTTTGGGTGTGGACATTTTGGTAAGTACTCGGTAAATTCTGGATCTTTTCATAGCCCTGTTAAGTGCTCATCTACCTTCCGTGTCTTGCTTCTTATCTTTGTTTTCATCTTCTTTTTGCTTATCACTCCAGTTTTCTGTTTTGTCTGTTGGAAGGATGTATATACCACATAGCGAACAGTATTGGAGGATAGTAGGATCTATATACTATATAGTGAACAGTATGGGGGGACTAGATTTGCAATTTGCAAAGGTTAGTGTTTAGTAAACTGGTTGTTTAGGTGCTTGCACGGCAATTTGGATATTGTTAGTGCTTCGAGAAAAAGGGGGTTTCTAAATGTTGTCTACGTCATTTCTAGTGATTTCCCAAGTGGTTTGGGTGTTGCCAATTTTGCACACCGTTCCTTCTTTCTGTGTTTGCAGTTGTGGTCTTGAAGAAGTAAAATTCTTCTTTCCGTGGGGCTGCTTTTGTTTGTTGATTTATGTTGAGGTTTCATTTGGTTCAAGCTCTTGTGAGTGCCAAATTTTCAGTTCAGTTCTCTTCTCTTTGTCGGTATGATATTTTTTTTTTTTACTGTACTCTCTTTGAAGTGGTGCTCTTTGAGAATTTTGGATGTCAGTGGTGGTTACCGTACATGGTCATATCATTCAATTTCTGATTCTTTTATTGGGTGCACTATCTGCAGCCATAATCACTATTTTCAGACTAATTGTTGTTGGGTAATGAAGCCTCTTTTTTGAAAGTTACCTATTTCAAAAAATAATATAAAATTGAAGCCTCTTTTTATTTTTGGAGGTCTCTCCCCTATTTTTTTTTTTTTGAACATGCCTATTATGTTTCAGATATTCAGTCATTTGAGGAGTTGCTTCAGGCTGTTAGCTATAATGTAAAACTTTAATGTAAAAAGAGAGATCTTTCACACTTTTTCTTTTCATGAAACATTGCCGTTTGAACAGTCTTTGCATCAAAGAGCTAGCGGCAATTCATTAGATCTAGAGGAGTTCAAGTAAAAAACTTGGCTCATCTTTTGTGTAGCAGGTCATATATTCAACACAAAGGTAAAGATTTATTTCTGTGTAAAATATCTTCTCATGAAATATACCCTTGTAAATCCATCACATATCAGATCATCGTGCAAATTGGGAATTTTTTCACTTCCGAGTTAAGGTTTGCACTAATTTTCTTAATGTGGTTGAAATCACCATTGACTATAGGTAACCTTTGTTCTGTCATTCTTTGTGTTGTTGCTATATCATTGGTGTATGTTGAGTCAAATGTCACTTCACAGATGGTGTGTTTTGTAAAATGTCACTAACCAGATAGAGTTTTAAAAAAAAAAATGAAAAAAGTTTCAAAAAAAATGTCACTAACCAGATAGTCTGTTCAGCCAAATGATTCTTCACAGATCAGTCACTGATGGTTTCGTCACTTTGTTCTCGTCATGTTCTACTACCAGCTATAGTTCATTTCTTATTTCAGAAATTGTTCCTTGCTCCTAACCTCTTGTATTGGTGATTGAGTAGGAACCTTGCATAAGTAAATGGGGATCTTCTAAGAAGCCCCGCCCCAGACCGAGTTGTGACAGTTTTGAAAAAATGCTGCTGTCTTTGCCTTCATTCATAGAGCACAGCTCTTCGTTCACATGTTGTACTTTACATATGGCTGTTATACTTTGGATATCGTATGATTTTAGAGGGTTCTGTTTTTTATCATTTTTCCTTGTATATATTTATGAGTATGTTCCACTGTGCTTCGATTTTCTTGGTTGTGTCATTAGGAAACAACATTTGGTGTAGAGGGTTCCGACTATGATTTCAGGTGCAGGTTCTTAGGAATTCTCTTGGGATTCTTTGGTTAATCAGGTTTCGGTCAAGACCTATCTTCTTTCTCCCCCTTCCCCTAATGGGGGTAGAGCTGGCTGCCTCTTTCTGATGGTTAGAGATGTTGATGGTGGCTCCATGTGTGCAAGATTTTATTCAGGTCTTTCATAATGTGATAATGAGAATGTCTGGTGATTTGGATTACATGATCTTATATATGTTTCTCTTTGATGGTTTGGTGTTGATATCTCTCTATTTAATCTTGTACTCATTTGTTTCATCCCGCTACTCTATAAACATCCCTGCTTGCTCATAATGGGGAGGGCAGGCAACTCGAGTTCTTTTCTTCTACCAGTTGTCTTATCTGATTTGGTGGGTTTAAATTTTCTCCCTGGTGCAGGTTTCTGCTCCATGGTTTGTAGCTGTTGGAAGCTTGGTGGTTGGGAGGAGTCGAGGATGATTTTTTTGAGGTTTTTTGCCATTATTATCTGTTCATTTTCCTGATGACCAGAGATGGTTGATGATTTTTTGGGTATTTACAGAATTGGATTGGTCTGTATTTGTTGGTGCAGTTGTATTCTTAAGTTTTCTGATTTTGCTCTATAATGGTATGGAAAATGAGTAGATCTGTCGGTTGCAGAAAAGAATGTCTAGCAGAATACTTGGCCTCCTGTCCCTAGGTTTGCAGATTTATTTTGAAGTTTGACGTTGCTGTAAATTCTCTCTTTTGTTGGTTTCTTGAGGCATCCAAGGACCTGTTTAGGTTATATGCCAGTTTCTTTTTGATTCCACCTGAGGTAATATGATGGTAAGGGTATAGACCATGCAGTTTCTGCTGTTGGATGTCAATGATCTTTCATTCTTTTGTAACAAAGTAAACCTCATCTCTGGTACCAGTAGCAGATCATCTTTTCTTGCATCTCCTCCTCTGGAGCACTATTAGTTCAATCTGCTTCTTCCCTTGTAGATGTTGCTTTCTGTATTCCATGTTGTTAGGCGATTGGCTCATTCAAAATCATAAGAGGGTCTCTCTTCCATGTTTTCTGGCTTTCTTTATCTATAACTGCCCATGAGCTTCAAATGGTGTGTACAGGTGTCATGGTAGTGGAATTTTTTATGTTATCTACCGTGGAAAATTTTTAGTTGCACATTGATATTTTGTTATCCACCCAATGAACCCACCAAACATGAGAAGGGATGAGATCAAGGAGGTTCTAAGAAGCAGTCTGTTATAGTCATACAGTGATTTTGATAATGTTTGACAGTTCTACTCATGATTTTTAAGCATTTGTTGTATTTGCTGATCTGGATCTCTTACCTGTAAAACAGCGCTACAGATGTGACCGTACTGTTTGTGAAGTTGAGAAGGTATTAGCATCTTGAAGTAGCTTGGATGCTTTGGTTTCAGTTTGTTTGGGGTACTTCTCTTTCCTCTAAGCTGCGGTTGTCTAAATTTGCCAGTCAAGAGTTATCAGCTCAGAGATCTTGGTTTTGAGCAACTAACGTCTAGCTTTTGTTCCTCTTTCCTCTGAAGTGTCTTATAGCTTTTTGAGAGCGATAGGTTTGCAGGACATTTTTTTTATCAGAAAACATAAATTCAGTTCCTTATAAGCAGTTTTTGCTCCCCAGAAGTGGTGGGAACTTGGAAGATAGTAAAATCGGTTGTTCCGGAGCATGTTAAACTTAAGAAGTTCCTGTTATGGACACTTGGATTCCTGTTTTGACATTGTTCTAGTCATTTTTGCATGTTCCAAAGTATTCAAATCTTTGTTTTGGATCAGCATTACAAGGGCTTTTGGTTGTTTTCTGGGTGTGTGTTCAACTGCACTTGAGTGTTCTAGTCTCTCGGTACTAGCTAATGTGCTTTCTCCTACGATGTGTAGTAATTTGCTAATCTAAGTGCACCTTGCAGTTCATGGAGGATGATGTTCTGTTCGGGCAGCGGGGTCGGTGATCGAGTTTTAGCTATTGAGTAAAACTAAATGTTCTCAAATTATTGTCTCCTCTCACATGTACTAAATGCAGTTACTGAATAGAGGTGGTCTTCAGGGCAATATTCTAACAAGTATAGGTGTGAAGCAGCTTTCTATTTTGGGTTGTTATGATGAGTTATGTATCTCTCTCTTTGGCTTATGTCACATGCTTATTTGGTCTCTTTTGATTTTGGATTGGTATCTGTGGATTATTAATCTTGGGTGTGATAACTCTCAAATCTGTACAAATGGAAGTTTTAACTCTGGAGGCAGCACTTGATGAAGCATCCTGAAACTTGATGTTGTGTTCTTCTTTGTGGTAGATGTGAGAGCTGGGGAAGGACCAAGGTTCCATGCTTGTAGTGATGGAGCTGGTGTAAAAAATTGATTTCAGGGTACAGTGTACATAATGTTCTTTCTTTGCACAGATACTTCGTAGCTCCAAAACTGGAGAATCTGCTTTCTGGATATTATATATATATTTTTAGTTGTTGAAGGTGCTATGAAATATTTTTTTTAGTTGTTGAAGGTGATGAAATTGTGGATTTTCATGAATGCAATTTCTTCATGGCATGAGAGGTAAGATAGAATTGATATTCACCTACTACTCAAACGCTCCTCCCATTGCACAATTACCCCTTGGGCAATCTCATAAAAAGACTAAGGACCAGTTGGAGCCATGCATCGCTGAAGTAATACCTTCTCATTCGAAGTCATGTTTTGCACTAGCCAGGGCCCAAAAGTTGTTAATGACATTTTTACTTTGTAGCTGCTATGCATCTCTGAAGTAGTAGTATCTTGTCATTTGAATCATGTGTTGCATTAGACAGGGCCCAAAAGTTGTCTATCACGTGACATCATATATGGGATAGTCTCATTATTTGTCGAACCACAACTATCTCCAAGTAAGCTGTGAGAATGCTCCACACTGACTTATTTTCAACGAGGTTTGCAGCAATGTACTAAGCACTATAAGCTATTCTCCAATTTTTAAAGTTTTGAGAATTTTCCAAAGATAATAGATACAATATTGCACCAAGTTTCAAAAAAATTAATAAATTATTCTAGCACCATGACTAAGAATTTTGGTTTTGACAGTGTAATTTTCTCCACTTTTTCCAGTTATGAATGTTGTCTTGAAGGGCAGTGCCAAGTGCCAATGGAGTTTTTTTTGTTAGTTCTATATGATCTCACATTGTTTTGTGGTTTTCTGTGTGGTTTCATTTGTGGTGGTGTTGGTTTATTCGTTGCTATATTTTGTGTTTAGGTGACCCTTGTAACTCCGCCTGTTAAATCAGCCGGTCCCAAGCTCGGACTAAGGAGGAGGGAAGGTGTTCAAGTTGCAATTGGTTTGTCTGATCTTTTTGATTGATAGAAATGTTTCTGAAGTTCCCTTTGAGCACTTCTCCTTATTTGTCCTGAGCAACTCAAATGGAACATGTGCTCCCTTGGTTAGTGTTGTTCTCGTTAGTTTATGACGTCTCTGATTACAGCATAACTTGCAGGAATTTACATGGTGGTTAGATGAAATGTTAAGAGATGTGTTAGGGGCTTGTCAGTCTGAGTGTCAGGTGTTCTTGCTTATCATGCAATTGGTAATTAGAAATTGTGGTAACTTAATTCTTGCTTCAGTGAGGGTCTAAATCCCAATGTTTATGATGAGTTAAGGCATTGTAGTCTTGAAGCCGTTGCGATTTGTTTATGATTCGCTTAACACTAGAAATACTGTCCCCTTATTGGCTAAGTTGCACAGACTCCACTTTCGATGTCATACCTGTGTCGGATTCTCCAAAAATACACTACTTTTGGAGAATCCGACACGCATCCACGTACATTATTGAAGAGTCCGAGCAACATGACTTATTGGTGTCTATAGATGGTTTCCAATTCAATATTCAACTAGAGATTTGTTATGTATATGTCTATTGTCTAATCAAGAATCACGTGTGAGCCATGCAACACATGGACGTGTCTGTTCAAGAATCATCAGTGTGCTTCTCTCTCGATTTAAGTAGATGACACAGTATATATATATATATATAGCCTCAAACGGCTGTTACTCCTTTGTTGATCACCATTGCAAGCTAATACTCTTTTTAACTGTTTGCTTTTTGTTTGTGAGGTTGTTCGTGGATGTTGCTGGTAGTGTTTGGCTGAAAATAAGTCTGTCCATTGTAAAGTTTCTGTGTCAAACAATGTTATAGTTGTGAAATGCAACACTGGCTGCAAGAGCACCCTAATATCATGTGGCTTACTGTGGGAGTGCAACAGGTAATTTAAGAACCTCATAAGTCTAAGATGAAGTATGCCCTAGTATTTTAGTCTTTAAAGGTCGATTGAAAAGCGTCGGAACTTTTTCTCTCAGGTTCCTCAGGAAGGTATATAAAATGACGTGCTCAAATTGTAACATTTTGATTATTCTTTAGCTGAAGTGGTTAGTGAAGTTGTTTCTTTCTTTTCTTGCTTCCATCACGAAGTTGTTCACTTGTAATCCGTCTAATAAGGAAACTTTCTTTTTTAAATTCAAGTTTTTTCTGGTTAGATGCTTTAACACACAGCTCATTTTTAGATAAATGTTTCAAACAATAATTAATGGGGACATGATACCATAAGCTGGCTACTCTAAGCAGTATCCATGTTGTCATGTGAGGGCATACTCAAAGCAGTATCTGTAGGCTACTAATTCTGGAAATATGGTCAAATTAATAGGTTGCTTTTCATATTAGAGGGGGACATAGAAGGAGGTGAAATCTCATCATCACACGATACTTGGCATTTTTGTTTGAGCATGTTGCTTATGATGGCCTTTTAGTCTCTTTTCTGATGCACTATTAGAGTTCTGCATATATTAAGATTTTGCAGGTCTAATTCATCAAAGTAGCTTATTTTGGGTGTGACCGTCACATGATGTAGTACTAAAAACTATTGCTATCTTTGTGAATATTCTCAGAAACCATTGTGTCTTGCTTTCTCCAGGGGTAGTCCTGTCTTGCCCACTGGTACTGAATTACATGTGGGGGATCGATGTATCACTGTTAGTGAGGCTTGGTCAAGCATCACGGTAGCAGAGCCATAGGGCGGTAAAACTAAAAGAGCCCAAGTGCACTCACATTTCTGAATTGTTCTCGACATGTGGAATTGATTAGCTTGATGTGGTACCTTTACATTTTTAAGCTTCAAGGAATCATTGGTACTATGTTTCTGAAGATTTTTTGTAATACATTGGTAAGGCTTATTAATTTACTCTTAAGCGCAAGGACAAAATTGACAACCGAAACAGTTTTGGAAGATCATTTTCCTACTTGCAATATGTGGAACATATGGAGGGAAATAAATAGAAGATGTTTGAAGTGAGAGAGCCAAAAATTGTATCTTTTGTGAAATACAAACATATATAGAAGGGAATTTGCTGTTGTTGGGCCAGTAATATACTTTTTGGAGATTTTGGATTCCCATGGTAGAAGGGAAATTACTCATCCTTCTGTTCTCTTGTATTTTTGCAGTACCAAGGTACTAAGTCATTAATAAACTACTTCAGGTATGCATTTTCTAGCAATTGTAGTGGTCTTTTCTGAATGACTATGTGGTGGACGTGCAGGAGGCACTTCAGTACAAAATATTGTACTCACCATGCTCACTGACCGGGGCATGTTGGTAATATACTTGATGAGATGACTGAGTTATGAATATTTTTGAGGTACTCCCCCGTTGGAAATCTACCTCCCAAGGGTTGTTGCAGGTTTGAGTTTTATAGTTGGCACAAGCTTTCTTTGCTAGCTACTGATTGCTAAGTTGTCCTGAATTCTCTTTCAGGTAGGGGTGGACATCGGTATTTATGCCCACTCCTACTTTCATATGACCTTGTGTTAACAGTCATGTGCTGCATATATGGAAACAAATTTACCGAACTTAATAATCCCCTGGTTGGTTGTCTGTTCTAATAGGTTTCCAGAGCTTTTGAAGATGTTATCTTTTTATGTTTGAGCAGCAGGGTGGATTTCTAAAAGCACTTGGTTGCTAGATGAATGGAACTGCAGACAATGATCGATAGAGTGAGAGATTGAAGACGTTTCTCCGTGGGGACCAGGGGCGGAGCCACCTAGTACTAAGGGGGCGAACCCCCTTCGGCGGAAAATTATATTAATTATACATGGTTAAAATAATTTTTTATGTATAGATAGTAGATGTCGAACCCCCTTCGTCTACTTTGTGTGCCTATTTCTACAGATTTTGAATCCCCTTATTGAAAATCCTGGCTTCGCCACCGGTGGGGACCCTCCGTTGTCACGTTGTTTTTGTAAGGCTGAACTCATCGGAGACATCTGAAATGACATGATTTTTTTTAAAAAGTTTTTAGGGTTCCAATTTTTGAACAGTCAAACCAGTTATTATTATTTTTAAAAAGGACAACCAAAAAGAAAAAGAAAGAGAAGAGCAATAACTAATCCATCGAAGAAGACGATACTTAGAGTTTTTCTTTTAATTTTTTTTTTTTGTTATGTCTGTGAAAGAGAGATAAATTCTTTGACAGAAAAAGAAAAATTATTATTTGAGATCCACTTAATTTGTCTGAAAGTGAGCAACATTATCTCGCCATGTCAGTACTTCGTGTTTAATATGCAACTTTTTGAAAATATTGAGTATGCAATCGAACAATTCTAAACCTAGGTATCTAAGTAAGAAATTGTGTGTCAATTTTACATGTTTTGCAATGGGTTTAATCATTTTATATGAAAAGAAATTCAAGTGTTCCTCAGACACTACACTATAACGAGAGCTTTTTTAAATATTATACAGTTTTTTAAGAAGCAAATTATAGGAAAATAGATTTAGTGAGACTAATCTAATCTTATAGAATGGTTGGTGATGTCATTCGGTCTCACTAATGCTTCTAATACTTTTATGCGTCTCATGAATCATGTGAAGAAGCCCTTCATAGGGAAGTTTGTGGTTGTCTATTTTGATGATATCTTGATTTATAGTAAAATCATGCATGGGTATATAGGTCATTTGAGATGTGTGTTTGATGTGCTTAGGAAGGAACAACTTTATGCTAATTTTGAAAAGTGTTCATTCTATGTGTTCATTCTATGTTGATGAAGTTGTTTTCTTGGTATTTGTTGTGAGTTCAAGGCGGTGTTTTTGAGATTTTGATCACTAGGTTGATGAATCTAAGATAGACGCTATTGAGAATTAACTTTTGATAGTGTATGCCTAGTGAGACTGTCAGGCGGTGTTTTTGAGATTTTGATCATAGTTCAAGGATATTTATCGTTGTGTGTGTACCTAGTTCATTATTATTGGTTTGGATTTTCATTTCATCTTGACAAGTTCATGTAACGATCGATTTCCGTCGTTATAGAAAAGTCAATGGGGAAATTTTTTGGGCTGGAAAACTTTTTGGTAGTAACTTGGAATTTCCCAATCTAGTTCGGATTTTGACAAAATTCATAATTAGATCTCCCGTTTGTTGAATGGAGAGGGTGTCACTTTCCAACACACTAACTGGGATCGGATGTCACGTACCGACATACTTATTGGAATGGGTGTCACGATCCGACACACTAACTTAGAACGGGTACCACGATTCGGTACACTAATAGTTTGGGTATGGGTTTCATGAGAGGACCAATGACTTGTCGTATATGCATATTAAAAAGAATGTGGAAGTATGGTGGCTTATGATTGACATTTACATTCTATGCATGTCATGTTTACTTTGTTGTGATTATTGATATATGTTATGCTTATTAGGATAGCCACGTGATCCTCCTAGTACACTGTGGTTGTGTACTAATACTGCACTTGCTCTTTCTTTGTTGAGTATAGGGCATCTTAAGGTGGCTACTGATAGACCTCGTTTAGAAGACCAGTGATCGTCATCGAATTCAAAGGTGAGTCAGTTCTTCCGGGCTGCCTTGAGTTCTCTTTCTGTTTAGTCCATCTTATTTGGACTTAGACTAGTTCATTAGATATTCTTATGCTAGTTGGGTTGTACCCATCTCCTTTAGACTTTTGGTTCATTGTTAGTAGTTTTGGTACATTGACTTTCAGGTTCTAGGCGTTATTTCCGCAATGTTTTGTTAGTCGTTGTTAGATCTTTTGGAAGTTTACAAGAACTTCAGTTTTTTGCATTTAAACTTGCTTCCATATCTTTAAATGCTTAGTTTGGGGTTAGTTGGTTAGTAGTTATGGTTCTCCCACCGGAGGGTTAGTGTGGGTGCCACTCACGACGGTCTGGGTCGTGACAGTTCAACTTTGGCCTTAATTGGATTTTCCTTCAACTTGATAAGTTCAATTTTAACCGTAATTTATTTGAGGGTAATAAAGATTTTTGTTTGAATTTTTTTATTAGAGTGTTACACTTGTGTGCAGATGTAAATTTATATCTAAGGGGCCTGGAGAGTTCTATTTAGGAGGAGAATTTGTGAGACACGAGAGTTATGTTATCACTTGTGTGAACTTCTTATTCTTAGTAAATTTTGTGAGGCTATTTCTCTCGATATTTTGTATCCTCTTGTATATGGTGGATTGCTTATCTCCTCTTATGGATTAGGTTGACTGACCGAACTACGTTAAATATTTCTATTTTTTTTGTTAAATTTCTCATTTATCTTCTTACTTACAGTCTCCTAACATTAATTACTTTGTTAACATCTGCAGGATATTTGATGTCACTCTCCGAGCTACCCCCGAGACGCGGACACGGGACCTAGGACCACAAGTGATCCCAAGCTAACCCTGCTGGCATGATCATGAGCATATTAAAGATAATAAAATGATGTGGAAGCTAAATCATAAATAAAATGAAAAGGATGGGGAATACCCATATACTATAACTGAGATAAATGAAAACTGATGAGTTTAATACAAAGAATATATTAACTCAATACTAAGCTGAATCTAACTATGTCTGAAAATAGCCTCTAACTGACTAGAAATGCTGGGATAGGCCCCAGCTAAGTCTAGCAAAACTGAAACTAAAGGACTAAAAATACTGAAAGGAAACTCATGACTATTGTCCTCGGAGAATGAGGACTCACCATTGATTCTGCTGAACTGGAGATCAGGAATCGATCTAAGCGTGATCTGGATACTGAGAACCTGAACTTACATCACGAGAAGATGTAGCGCACGTATGCGTCAATACTTGAAAGGTACTGAGCATGAAGGATAGAGTAAAGCTGAAATAACATATAACTGAACAAAGCAGATAAGCAATGATATAATCTGAACATGATATAAATACTGAATGCTGAGATAACTGAATGCAATGACCAATTGATAACATGCTGAAACTGAATACTAGATATACTAATAAATGGTCAATACAATAGAATTTGTCTGAACTGTGGGAGCTACTAATAACCGACATAAAACCACATGAGCTAAATGTGGAGTCCGATGTATACGCCCCATTGAGAGGACCCAATACACCCGGCCAAAGGTGTAGAGGCATGCTGGTGTGATCACTAACTGATATAGCCCACAGAGGGGACTTACACCTACGTGGCTCGTAGTTCTGGGACTATATGGGTACGCTAAACCCTAGTCCAACTCGGTATTATGCTACTCCCAATGAATTAAGTGGTTAACTGGGTATAACTGAATTTCTGTAAATACTGGATAGCTCAAAACTGAATATGCAAACTGAGAATGCAACAATTAAACTGATATTCATGTATAACTGAATAATTGAGATATCTGACCTAACATGTGTAATTCAAGAACTAAAGAAATACATAGCTAGGGTTCTGAAATTCATGCAATAAACTGAGAAATAACATGATAATCTGATTTGGAACATTTAAATAACTAATTCATGATGATCTGTTGAAATTCTAGAAACCCTAGGT
>JAJOOR010011139.1:0-10403 GCA_036250505.1 Solanum acaule
AATGCTACCACTGGTTGCTTCTTGTTGCACCAAGATACCATTGCTGAACCAGTATTGAAACAATACCCTGAAGTTGAATGTCTATCATTCACATCTCCAGCCCAATCCGCGTCGGTAAATCCATTGAGTATAAAAGTTTCATGTCTTCTATACATAAGACCATGATCAAGTGAGCCCTTCACATAACGAAGAATTCTCCTTGCTGCATCAAGGTGTGAACTTCTTGGACACTGCATGAACTGAGAAACGATTCCAACGGAGTAAGCAATCTCTGGTCTTGTGATAGTTAAATAAATTAAACTACCAACAAGTTGCTGAAAATTTTTGGCATCTTTTAATGGCTTTCCTTCAGCTTTCATCAACTTTAGATGTGGTTCCATTGGAGTGGCTTTTTCTTTCGACTCCCCCATGCCAAAGAGCTGCAACAATTTCCTTGCATATGTCTTTTGAGAAATAAAATATCCTTGATCTGTTTTTTCAACTTCTAGACCAAGAAAAAAGCTCACTTCCCCCAAGTTCTTCATCTCAAATCGAACCGAAAGATCACTTTTCAACATTAAGATTTCAGCATCATTATTACCAATAATGATCATGTCATCCACATATAATAAGACCATCACATGCACATTTGATTCTAATTTAATAAATAGACTAGAATCAACATCGGAAACTTTAAAACCACAAAATATAAAGTATTGAGCAACTTTACCATACCAAGCACGTGGTGCTTGTTTAAGGTCATACAACGCTTTCTTTAATCGGAAAACATAATGAGGATACTGCATAGAGACATATCATTTTGGCTGCTCCATAAACACTTCACGATCCAATTCTCCATAAAGAAAAGCGTTTTTTACGTCAAGCTGACACAACTTCCAGTTCATAGATGCTCCAAGTGAAAAAATGGTTCTTACAGTTACCATTTTTGCAACTGGACTGAATGTTTCCTCATAATCCAGCCCATAACTTTGAGAAAAGCCACGTGCGACAAGCCGAGCTTTGTATTTGTCGACAACCCCATCTGAATTTTTCTTCAAACGAAAAATCCATTTGCAAGTGATAAGCTCGCAATTTTCTGGCTTCGACACCAACTCCCACGTCTGATTTTTGTTCAGAGCATCAATTTCTTCTTGCATAGTTGCTTCCCACTCAGGATGACCTTTGGCTTCTTCAAAGCTTACAGGTTCATCCAATACTCCTGTAAAGAAACTTGAAGTAATCAAGCAGTTGTACAAGTGTACCTCATAATCTTTGAAGTAACTTGGCTGTCTTTTCTCTCTTGCTGACCTCCTTTCGGTTTGTTGTTCAACACCATCTGAATTTGAGCTTTTATCATTATTTGAAGCCTGCATATTTCTCTCTGGAATCAGCTCCAAAGGTTCTTGATCAACATCAAGAATCATTTCTTGATTGTTAGTTTTCTGGGCAGAATGGTAGGATGATATTTCATCAAACACAATATCTCTAGAAGTGACAACTTTCTTGGTGTCAGGGTCCATACACCTCCACCCTTTCCTATAAGAATCATAGCCAACAAAGATACACTTTTTTGCTTTCGGGTCAAGTTTAGTTCGAGAGGATTTTGGAATATGAAAATAACAAGTTGAACCAAATACCCGAAAGTAATTTACATTTGGCTTTTCATGATATAGAATCTCGAAAGGGGATTTCGCTTTACCTGGCCATTGAGGCAAACGATTTATCACATAACATGCACATTGAATAGCTTCAGCCCAGAACTCTCGAGGGAGATTTTTATCATGCAACCAGGAAAGGCTTGTAGAAGCAAGATGAGCTATTTTCCTTTCAGAAACACCATTCTGTTGAGAGGTGTTAGGGCATGTCCTTTGCCTTGAAATACCATTGTCATCGCAATATTTAAAGAATGCATCAGACATGTATTCTCCTCTATTGTCACTACGCAAGCATTTAACTTTTACCCCAAAATCCTTCTCCACTGTAGTTTTAAATTCAACAAATTTTGACAAGGCTTCACTCTTCTCTTTCAAGAACTTCACCCATGTATATCTTGAGAAGTAATCTACAAGTATCATGACATACCGAAAACCACTATAACTTGTTGTTTTTGTTGGTCCCATCAAGTCTGTATGAACCAGTTCAAACATAGTGGATCTTCGATTTCCTGATCTTTGAAATGGGAGACGGTGTGATTTCCCAAATTGACAACCTTGACAAACTACATCTTCATGAATATTTTGCAGAGCTGGTAGACCATCCACCAGTTTCTTTGAACAAATTTGCCTCAACAATTGGTATCCCAAGTGCCCCAGTCGAGCATGCCAAATTGCTGCGCTATCTGTTTGACTTGTCTTCTTCACATAGGCTTCTCCTACTGCCATGACAAACAACGAACCTTTCTTTTCACCCGTAAGAACAACATCAGCAGATATGTTCTTCACGTTGTCCAGAATCTTCACATCATTTGGACCAAATAGAGTATATTTTCCAGAATCAGTGATTTGAGAAACTGAAACTAAGTTTCTCTTCAAACCTGGAGCATGAAATACATCATTCAACTTGACAGCCCCTGTAGCTCCAACATCAATCTTCAGGACTCCTTCATTTGCTACTAGATATGTCGAGTTATCTGCTGTAACAACAACTCGTTCTCTGTTATGTTGGTGCAACTCTAAAAGAAGAGAATCATTTCCAGTTACATGATGAGAGCAACCAGAATCAATGATCCATTCTTGTGTGCAGTTATCATTGTTGTAGAGAGCTTGAACTACATCATCATTCCTCTTCTCATCTACTTCTACAGTGAAGCACTGCTCCCATTTGAGTTGCTCGTTTCCATCATTTTCACTTGCAACATTTGCATTTGAGATCCTTACTCTACAATTTTTCTTGATGTGTCCAATTTTACCACATCTATAGCACTTTTTATTCTCAAAGTTGCCACCAGTAGTTTTTTCACCATTGGATCCTTTTTCATTGTTCCTGCTTTTCGAGGATATGATTTTCTTTTTATTTTTATCCTTTGAAAAGAGAGCTGCATCTGGTTCAAAGCTTTTTGCCATTTGCTTTGCCAATGTCTCCTGATTGGAAAGCAAATTTTCAAATTCTTCAACTGAAGGTTGCTTTGTCCAACCCTGAATGGAGGTGACGAACGGACTGTACTCCTTCTTTAATCCTCGAATAAGAAATCGCCGCAATCTTGCTTCACCGATCTTCTCATCAGGATCTAATTCTAAAATTTCAGCACAAATTCCTTTAACTCGTAAGAAATATTCAGAAATAGACATGCCCCCCTGTGTTAGCATTGCCAATTCGTTTTCCAGCAGTTGTAGCCTAGCAGTATTCTTTTTTGTAAATAATCTCTCAAGTATCTCCCAAACTTCTTTTGGTGAGTTAACATCACGTACATGGTCGATGAGCTCTCTGCCAATTGAAGTCCTCAAAGCAAAGAGTGCTTTACCACATTAATCTTCCATTTTCTCTGTGGTTCTGCATTTTCTACAGTATTTGCTGGAAGTTCTGCTTCAGCACCAACAATAAGATCCCACAGGTCTTGACCTTCAAGATAAGCTTCCATACACATTCTCCAGTACTTGTAGTTTGTCCTTACAAGCTTCTCGACACCAAATTAGGCATTTGAATTGTTTCCCCCATTTACCGACTCCATACTGCACAAGTCTTTTTTTCTTTCTCTGCAACTTTCAATCTCCTCCAACAAGACAAATAAAACTTGATAGACAAGAAGATGGAAATAATAATCAGATCAACGACCTTGCTCTGATACCATAAAACAAAAAATAAGCAGATAAAGAAGAAGTTTGCAGTATAACGGAAATAGAACAGAGAGAATGTTATTCCTGAAGCTCTGGTTTACAGCAATTATGCAGCAGCTATATAAACTGTGCCACTAACTTGAACTCCTAAAAATACTCTAGTAACTTACTAAGACTCCTATCTAGGTAGACTTCCTGCGAAATAGGAACTGATTTATTTGACTCAGTAAACTAAATAGGGCAAAAGTAAACATTTAAAATAAGACCATTAAAATGCACTAATTTTTAACAACGTAGCTATATTTGAGCTTGAAAAAGACAAAAACACCCTCAAATGTGATGAAAAAGGCATGTTGAACAAGCCATTTCTAATATAGTAGAATATGAAACGGCTACTTTTAAGTCACCAAATTGGTAAGCTTAATAAGTCCATTTTCAAGCAAGATACAAATTAGGATTATAACTATATATTTGCGCTAATTAAATCCATTATATCATTATAATATAAACCTCTTTTATCGATCATATTGTCTTAATTACTAGGGTTTTAGGGACATTCTTTTAGCTTGATCCATCCATTATTATACTTCGTTTAATATTCATCACTAAAGTATAATGGTTGTTCGTGATCATCAACCTAAGAGAAATTCAAACTATAGTTTTTTCCCGAGGGAGAGGGATGTTATCAAGTATCTACTAGGGTTTGCGATAGACGGGCCACTTCCTGAGCAACATCAATATATGCAGCTAGTTGATCTTTACGCGGACAAGGTGCCTTGGGATATTCTTGAGGGCACTAACACCAACGCAGGTTACTTTATTACACCGTTGAAGAAAGAGAAGCTGCATCATAAAAGATTTAAGCGAATTGTTGGGGAGGGCACATGGAAGATACAAGACCCAACGAAGAAAGTGTTTGATGATAGAGGTAGACTTATGGGGTACGTCCATCATATGAAGTACACTCCCGATACTAACAAAAAGTCAGTAATCAAGGAGTTATTCGCGAGTGGTTGATGACCGAATACTCTTTGTATGATAGTTATGTTACTATTATGAAGAAGAAAATTATATATAAGGATTTTGTAATTTGTAAGATTAGGAAGAAGAAACAAAGGCGTGATCACAATGATAAGGGCAAAGATAAGAATATTATGAATGATGTTGAAGTTAATGAAATAATTGATTCGGTTATGGAAGAATTAGAAGAGATTGATGATATGATAATATCGAGGTGGATGCTGGGGATGACTTTCTTGCTGCATTGGAGGATGAATGTATGAATTCAGAAGAGAATGGAATATCAAAGAATGATGCAAACGATATCAATCTTGATGAATATGACTTATTTTAGTAGATGTTGAGATATAGCTAGCTACTTATTAAATTTAATAAAGTTTTGTAAAACATTGCTACTCATATATTATTGTTTATTAGTTATGATCAAATATTATGTGCCATATTATTTTTCTTTCTCAAATTGTACTTGCTTATTAAATAATTATATCAAATGATGAATTGGTTTAGCTCATAACTGTTTTTTTTTGTTATTGGAAGTGCAAAACAACCTATTTTTCTTTTTAATAAATCCTGCGCAATATATATTCAAATTAAATGTACCAAACAGCGAGTTAGAAAAATCATGCTTTTCTATATCAGTAAATTAATTGAGAAAATAATTCTATTAAGTGTTTGGTTCATTGTTACCCACCTAGTCTTATGTTTGGTTTAAAACTCTAGAAAAAGTTTCTTTTCTATTATACCCTTGAGTTATTATGAGATTTTATATTTCATTTAACTAGTCAAGTTAAATACTAAAATATATAAAAAAAATATATTATTAATTTTGAGGTGTGATATGCCACTATAGAGATCCTTGATAGCACGGTATATTTCTAATTTTTTGTTGGTCAAATATACCTTAAACTTAACATGGATTTAAGGCTACTTAAATTGTTCAAATACACGAAGCTTTTTTTTAAAAAAAAAAAGTTCAAGTGGTCAATTGACGAACTACATTTTAAAAAAAACCCGAAAAAAATAAACCCAATATAACAACTCAAACATGGAGAAAAAATATTAGTTTGTGAAATCATCAAATTACATGGAACGAATTTAGAGAATTTAAAAGAATATATATAAATATTCTCATATAAATAAAAAAGAACATTAAATTACAAAAAAAAAAATAGGAAAAAAGATTTGGGGATAATTTAGTCATTTAGGGGTCTTATCCAAGGATTGTTAAACCTTGGATTAGTTATCCCTCCCTTTTCTAGGGATAAAATAAGACCTTGTATGAGGTATAACTAATCCATGGATTAGGTTCAATAAAGGAACCAAACAATATTTTTGTTGGACTAAATTTTAATCCATGGACTATTTTGATTAATACCTCCTACCAAACGGGTTAAATCATATATATATATATATATAAAAGAGAACCTTAGGCCCTCCTACGTGGCGCCACCACAAACCAAATTTCCCTTTTAATTTATTTATTTTCAAAATTAGTCTTCCCTTTCATGAAAAGTTGTGACTTTAATGAAAAGTTGCGACTTTAATGAAGAGTTGTGACTTTTATGAAAAGTCGTGACTTTTATGAAAAGTTGCGACTTTTATGAAAAGTTATGACTTTTATGAAAGGTTGTGACCTTTCCGAAAGGTTGCAACTTTTCCAAATAGTTGTATCATTTCTGATAAGGCACAATAAACATTTGTTCACACTACCCTTTGTTGCCTATAAATAGAGGGATTTCCTCTCATTTTAACACAACGAAAATTTTGAACCTCCTCCTCCTCCTCCTCCTCTTCTTCTTCTTCTTCTTCTTCTTCCCAATTAAATATTTGTATACTTTGCTCATGTTGAGTTGCTCACTGAGACTATTGCTTATATTACAGATCCTGGTATGTATTTTTACAATCATTAATTTATAATTTATAATTTATGCTTATGTTATTAAGGCTAAATGATAAGATGTAATAATTTTCATTTTCCTTTACATTATTAATGTTTGTTACTACGTAATCTTGTATGTAAGATAATATAGTGTTTTAGTTTTAATGCCTGATAGATTTTATTATTATTTTATAAATTCTATGATATTAAATTCCCGCGCAAAGCACGGGTAATTTTACTAGTATAAAAAGGAATCCTAAACCTAAAGTAAATCTAATAAAAAGTCGTATTCAATTTTATAAAAAAGTAACAGAAGTTAGTTTCTTAATGTTGTTAAAAACAGTTTATTAGTGTTTATAATTATAAAAATAAATCGTGATGGATAATTAAGTAAATAAATAAAAAAGATAATATTTATAAGTTAATAAAATTGTTATAGATTTTAATAGCTCTTACCATAAATTTTAGGACTTTTTGATTTTTCAAATATATTTTTCTCTTAATTACCATATATTTTAGGTTTCATAAATTATTAACTTTCCTAATGCTTCTTATCACATATATTTTTTCTTATCATGTATTTTAGGACCGCAGTTCTTAATTTTAAATATTATAAAGATAATTAATAATAAGAAAATAGTAAATCACAATTTTGTCTTTTGTAAAGTTTTTAATTGAATAGTAAAAAATTAAATCAATATTTATAAAGACCTTCATACTTTTTAAAGTAATATAGATTTAGGTGAACGGATACATGTTGTCAATCAAACATAAAATCCGATGTATTTCGTCAAAACTATGATAAATTAGCCCTTTATTTTTTGCAAAGAACTAAATTAAAGCACTATAGGACTAATCCCAATAAATCTTGCTTTATTACTCCAAAGCATATCCTACATTAATAGTTACACGTATACGGCTGAAAATAATAATTATTAATAAAATATCAATGATCCATAATATAATTTTTTATTGAGATAAGTAGAATTAACGATCTCCAATACATAATTTATATGATGAGAAAAAGTTAATTTGAGATAATGAAACTACCAAAGTTGTTCTCCAAGAAAAAAAAATGAGTTGGTCGTATTTGGGATATATTTCTTTCAATAGTCCATGAATAATTATATTGTACGTTTTTAATTATGAAATTAGAAATCTACACTCGTTTTTACTATATATTGAGATTTTTTTCACCCTTAATCAAAATTGTATCGTACCATCAACAATTTTGTTATTCATCACCCTATTTGATGAGAGTTAGACCGAAAGAGTGTCCAACGGTAGCAATTTTGAAGATTCCATAATCAAGTTTCTATGGACAAAATTACACCTTTGTCAACCCCCAATATTTTTGTTTAGTTGTTACTTTATTGACAAAAAAACATTTTTTTGTTGATTACATATTGTCCGAAAAATCTTTCTAAGTTTTTGTTGATTTTAGTCACTTTCTTCAAGAAAAAAATCATTTTTTTTGTGATGTTGATTACTTTTATTACGGGAAAAAAATTAACAGTTCTGATACTTATAGATCATTTGAAAAATATTTCAAATTCTTTTTGGAAGAATTTTAAGTGTTTGCTTATTAGTTGTTAGTTTTGGGAACTAATTTTTGTGATACTTTTTCCTGGAAAATACTTTTTTTTTTTAAAAAAAATTCCCATGTTTGGAGTGTTATATATCGGAATATGCATACAAGAGGGGGCCTTGGCCTTACCTCCGAACATAACACAAGGATACAAATTTATCCTTCAAAAAGAGGGCAGAAGAAGCTATCTTAGACCGTCCAACCCTCGCCAAAAGAACAATCTATCTGGCTAACTAACAAAAAAATTTGCCTTGTCATATTTGAGCCTTATAGAAGGCATTTGATTCTTGTCAAGTTGGAATGGACCCCTAGCCCCCATCGAAAGTTGTTGATAGGTGTCATAATAGGCCTCATTCTGATTGCTCGCGACTAATTTAGCAAGATGATCTGCAACCGTATTGACCTCCCTGAAACAGTGTTCTACCTTGACATTAGCAAGTTTTTTTAGATGGAAAATACTTACAGGTTCTTATTGATATATACCTATATTTTTAAGCTTATAAGTGAAAACTTTTGGCTTTTTTTCTTTTTTTCTTTAAATATCTTTTGAATTGATTAATTTTAGGTGCTTTAAAGCAATTTTATAGTAAATGGATAAAAAAAAATTTAAAAATGCTTGCAAGCACTTATTTTAAAATAACAACAATAAGCCAAAATGATATTTCTAACTTATGAATTTTGGCTTAAAAATCATAAGTGAAAAATCAATCCAGATAGATTCTAAAACAAGTGTGTAGAAACACTTCTTATTTTGCCCAAATACTTTAAAAATACATAAATAATTTTTTTGCTTAACACTTAAAATCAGTTAATCCAGACAATCTTTAATTAGTCATTTATACATATTTATAGTTTATATGTATTTTTCTTTTTAATGGATTGTGCGCAATGCATATTCAAATTTGTTGTACCAAACAACGGGCTAGAAAGTTCATGCTTTAAGATAGTATAGATAAATAATTTTGATTTTAAAATTCTACATTAATAAATTAATTGGAGAAACTCCTAAACTTAAAGTTAATTTTCGTTAGCTTAATTTCAGAATTATCGCCCACATATGATTCTTCAAAGTCAAGATACATTAATTGATAAAAAGGAATCCTAAACCGAATCTAATAAGTAAAAAAGTTGTATTCATTCTTTTTTAAAAGTAACAAAAGTTAGTTTCTTAATGTTGTTAAAAACCGTTTATTAGTGTTTATAATTTTAAAAATATAATTGTGATGAATAATTAAGTAATTTAATAAAAAAGATAATTGTCATAAATTAATCAAATTGTAATTGATTTTAATAGCTCTTATCATATATTTTAGGACTTCTTGATTTTTCAATTTTTTTTTCTTACCATATATTTCAGGTTTCCTAAATTATTAATTGTCTTTATGCCTCTTACCATATTATTTTTCTTGCTATATATTTTACGATTTTGATTCTTAATTTTAAATATTTTACAGATAATTAGTAATAATTTGAAGAAAATAATAAATTACAATTTTACTATTATAAAGTCTTTAATTGAATGGTAAAATTTCAATCAATATTTACAATAGGACCTTCATACTTTTTAAAACAATATAGCCAAAACTATAATAAATTAGCCCTTTATTTTCCGCGAAGAACTAAATTAAAGCACTGCATAACTAATCCCAACAAATATTGTTTCATTACAATTCATAGCACATCCTATACAGATAAATTAAAATAATCATAAATAATATCAATGATCCATAATATAAATGTTCTTGATTGAGATAAACAGAATTAACGATCTCCAATAAATAATTCATGTGATGAGAAAAAGTTAAATTACTTATAGAAGAATAATGTGTGATGCAGCACAGTGATGTTTCATTGTTTTGAGACTATAGGTTAGGTTCACCTGATTTCTTAATTCTTATTGAGTAAATAATAAGGGTGTGTTTGATACGAAGGAAAATGTTTTCCTAGAAAATGTTTTCTTGGAAAATAAGTGCATTTTTTACTTGTTTTCTCATGTTTGGTTGGAGAATAAAAAATATTGTCTGGATTTTTTTTTTAATGTTTGGTTGGTGAATGAAAAATAGTTTTTAGAATTTTTTTTTTGCTTGAGACTAAAAATACTCTTTAGGAAAATATTTTTTTTGAAAGGGTCGCCAAGGGGGGGGGGGGGGGGGGGGGTTGGCGG
>JAJOOR010011140.1:0-21719 GCA_036250505.1 Solanum acaule
ATGTATCCTCGTTCCATGCTACACAATTTAAATTGATAAATATTAGGTAATTATAAATTACACACAATAGTGCAAAACCTATTTGAATGATGAGATTATAGTGATCAATAGCAATGGGTATTTATCTACAAGAAGCTTAATTTATTAACAGAGAAAATAAAGTAGACAACCTATTAATATTGTAAAAATAACCTATATAAGTTAAAATTATTTTCTCAATGAAATTTGGGAGGGTATAAGGTAGTGTAAGTTATACACACAAATATTTTATTAGTATTTTAGCACCATTATGTAAAATTGACCTAAAACAATGGTAAATTGCATGAATCTTGTAAGAACTTTAAGTAGTGTCAATATATAGTTCATCCGTATTATTGTATGTGATACTTTTTTCTTTTTAGTTCGTTGAAAAAAATGTCACTATACTCTATATTTAGAAATAATATAATTTTTAAATCCCCTTTTACTCTTAATATAATGTTTTACAACGACACAAATATATATTTAATGATTGTTTTAGATCACAAGTTTCAAATTCTTTCTTTTTTCTTAAATACCATGCCAAGTCAAATACTGCCACATAAAATGGAAAAAAGGTAGGACCAGAGAGCTAAGGAGCTTGTAATGACCCAGTTGATCAGTTTTGGAAAATTTCTTGAATGGACCATTTTGCCCCTCCCAATATCGACCCTGAGTCTTTTATGTTTGAGTTTCGGAAGTTAGTTTCAAACTTTGTGTTCAAAGCTGAGAATTTTGTAAGTTTTGAGTTTGAAAGGCTAAAGTGGTTTTCGACGTCTTTTGGAGTTTCGAGTGTCGAAATGGAATTTCGTCGATTCCATCAGTCCTAAATTGTGAAATCTGATCAGTGAGAATTGTCGGTTTTAGATACAAAATCTTTTTAAGGATTTGAGGTCCTAAGTTGTGAAATTATGGAAATTTAGCCTTTGGGTTGACCTTGGACAGGGTTCGGCTCGGAGCGGAATTTCGAGAGTACTTCCGTTGGATTCAAGGGATGATTTCAGGCCTAGGTGAGGTCTTGGTTGATATTTGAGAGGTCCCAATCTTTTTTTAACCTTTTTAGGCGTTGAGTTAGTTTTCTTGTGGTATTCACGGATGTTGTATCAAGAAGATCTCAGATTCTTATTTTGATGGTTCCATTGAGTGCAGAACGTCGAGTATAATTATTTTGCATGTTGTTTGTGTGCACATGATTCTAAATTAATTTCGATGGTTGATTTGATGTTTTGGTCTTGACAATGTTTTCTGGTGCTGCATGCCTCACTTTTGCGGAGGTCCTGTCGCTTAAGCGAACCCCTAGTCGCTTTTGTGACATCTGAGAGGGGTTTGACCTGTCGTTTTTGGGGTCTAAGCCTCATTCTTCTATTTTTGAGTTTGGGAAACCTTTGGTGGTGTTTTTGAAAGGATTTCTTGTGCCAAATCAGTTTGATAATGATTCTTAACTTTCAAACTTCATTTCCCTTTGATTATTTATGAATTCTAACATCAAAATTTGGGATTTTGATTGGTAAATGACAAGGTTTTTCAAGTACTCGAGTCCTTAACTAAATTGGAGACTGTGAATTGATTTTAAGTCCTTTTTCGAAAAGATTTTCACCAATGAGTTCCTAATGCCTTGAATAACATTTTCAAGTATTAAATTTCATATTCAAACCTTATTTTCGGAATTGAGTTTTGAGTTGATTGACCCATTTTTCAAAGAAATTGATGTATGTATGTTGTTTCAAGAATGTGATTATGAATACTTGATTGATATAGATTGTGTGGATTTGGAAGTGATTCGGAAGGGTAAAGTTCAACTCTTGGAGTGATTATTGATTGATTTAAGGCAAGTGATCTCCTAAACCTTGAATTCTAGTAAAATCCGTGTATTCCCTTTGTTGTTTGTGAGTCAGGAGTAATGGGGACGAGATGAGTTAATTGTCCACTTGATAAATCTTAATGAATAAAAATGGGTTGAAATAAAAAGGCTATGTGATGAACATGATAATGTGTATTGCCTTGTTGTGATTCTTATTGATTGATTGATGAAATGCTTGATAACATGAATGTGGACTTGAATCGCATGAATTGTTGTCTCTTCCATGTGCTGTGATGTTGCTTGTGTGTATTGATTGTTGAACACCGTAATGAGACTTATGATGGTGATGATGTCGAGATCTTTTCCGACAAGTGTTTATGATGCTAAGGTCATTGTCGGTGAGTGTTATAAAGCCGACGGAAAATGGTTCCGGCTAGTGAAATAAAATCGATGAAAAATTGTTCCGGCTAGTGATATAAAATCGATGAGAAATGATTCCAGATAGTGAATTGATATAAAGACGATGGAAAATAGTTCCGACTAGTGATTTGATATAAAGTTGTTGGAAAATGGTTCTGGCGAGGGATTGATTATTGTGACTTGATGCATTTGATACTTATGTGTGACTTGCTTGTTAATTGTGATTGATGTTTTTGTTGCGTGTGACTGATCTACTTGACATTGAGATTGACTTACTTGATTTGTTTGATTGTTGATTTTCGACTATTGAACAGTGGATATTGAGCCTTGTGAGCCGTATATTGTAGTATTGTTAAGTTGGGCTGATTTCTGGGCAGGTTGTAGTTTGAGGAGGTTCGGTTAGAGTGTAAGGGGTATTAGATTTCTAGCTAGATGTCTTGTTTATTAGATTTTTTGTTGGGTACCGTGTTGTTGGTACTTAATCCTTGCTTCTACACTTGTGTAGGTTCTAAGCCCGGATCCGTGTGATCTCCTTTTTCTTCTGATTTCGAGGCTTGTTAATGATTTGGAGAGGTAGCTTCTTGTCAGTTCGGTGGTTCCTCTTTTTCCTTTTCTTTATACCTTGTTCTATTTGAGAAACAAAGACCGAGACTTGTAATTATTTCAATTCCACACTTATATATTTAGTGGCTTGTTCACGTGACAATCAGATTTTGGGGATTTTAATAGAAAAAAATAAGTTTTCCGCTTTATCTTGTTCTTGCTTTATATTTCCGCATTTCTTTCATTTTCATTAGGTTAAGGTTGACTTGCATGTCTTGATTGAAATAGACAAATGTCATCACGTCCATTTTTGAATCGTGACAGAACTGAAGACCCTTTGTTGAATATATATTGGTATAATATACTATTTTGAACACTCTTAGAATCAACAACTGAAGATATATAGTGCAATGACAATGGTATGCATGAAACTTATACAGTGCCCAGGTTCGATTCCTTGTGTCCATAAGATATTAAGAAACACACAATTTTGATTTGAAGTGAGCAGTAGCACGGTGGCAATTGGGGGTAGAAGTATGCAGGGCATGCAAGATTGAATTTATAGAGTTGCTCTTTTCTTTTTTTTTTGGAATTTACTATTCAAAATTTGGACACTTTTCATGAAATTTCTGATTACGCCACTGACCAAAAAATATATAATATAAATTGAGAAAATATTACCTGTAGTCACAAGTGCAGATTTAATAGCTGCAGGAGACCAATCAGGATGTGCCACTTTAAGAAGTGCAACAATTCCTGAGACATGAGGAGCTGCCATGGATGTTCCTGACATGAGTTGGAACCCATTGTTTCCCTTGTTAGGAGGAGCTGCTGCTAGTATACCAACTCCAGGAGCTGCAACATCAGGCTACAATAATATTTGGAAAAATTAGAGAAAATATCAGTCCATTTCAATTTAAGTGAGGCATGAAGTTTAATAATTAAATTTTTTGTTTGGTAGAGTACATTAGAAAAAATAATGTATGTATTAGTTTTGTGTATTAATAATACTTTATTTGGTCTGCTTTTTAAGCACTTTATTGTTTATTGAGGTGCGTATTACTATTGCTAATACCATTGATTTCCATGTATTAGTAACGGAAACATTTTAACGCATGTATTAGCATCTTTAAAGAAATAATTGCTCCTCAAAATATTGTTTTACATCTTTTTCATGATATTTATGGAGAGTATCTTTGAAAATAATTATTAAAAAAAGTGTAATGCATGCTATTTTTAATACATCAAACAATGCATAAGAAATAATCTCTGCATAATTAATGCAAGCATAACTAAGAACTTGTTTGACATTGCTATAATTGAGAGGCCAAAATCACATATTTTGAGAAAAACCACTTATATTGAAAATTAAGGCAGTTGCCAAATTAGTTAAGCTACTTTTAAATGAAAGTAGAAGCAATTTTTTGATAGTTGGGAAGAAGCTAAAATTTTCAGCTTCTTAAAAAAAGAAGTAAGAGCGAAAAAATAATTTTTTCAAGACCAAAATATCCCTACCATACATACATATTTGTCAATATATCCCTTATTATTTAATTAACATATCTCATAAGTTTGAGTTTTTCGATTTATTTTTCATTTTTATATAGCAAATTTTTTAATTTTACGTTTATGTATTATTATTTTATATTATATATATTATTTTACGTATTATTTTGAACGATTAGAAAAAGAGAAACTAATATTGATTTGAAAATTTGAATTTGTACATTTGAATTTAATTTAAAAATTTATAATAGTTATTTAAAATGTTTTCTCTATAAAATAATATTTATACTAAAGTAATTAATACTTGCCCTTTTCATAAGTTGACTCTCCAATTTTATCTTTTTTTTTTAATAAAAAAAAAAAGACACAATCTACTTATTAAAAATACTTTTCAACTGTATTAGCTAAATATAAATTATTTTATTTCAAAAGCATCTCTCTAAAAAACTATTTTTAAAAAGTGCTTCTAAAAATAAGCAGATTTTTAGCAACAACGTCAAATAGGCTCTAATACAAAACATTACTAACATACTCTATTTAACATTATTCTTATACACCCTACCAAGTGTTTCATGTCTTAAACTAAAGAGGTGGGTCATGTAGCAAAATGTTGTTCGAATCTTGTGATTTTAAACAAGTCATGTGAATTATTAAAATTAGAGAGCTACTATATTTGCAAAGTATCATACTCTTATAAAAAACTAGAAAGAAAAATAAGACACTTGAATTGAAACAGAAGATGTAATATTCACTGAATATTTTTCATATGGTGATTTTCACATATATTTGTATACTATGTATAAAAAATAATGAATTCAATTGAACCCGTGAATTTATGCTGTACTCATTAATAATTTTGAGACTCTTATTGATGTAATTTATTTGAGGAATTTCATCATGTCAAAATAATGCATAATTATATATTTACCTTCAAAATGTCTGGAGCAAAGGAATTTGGACCTCTTGATGAGAACTTAGCCACCTTTAGGAATACCTCATTGCCCTCAACAACCATAGTTTGACCCAATTTAATCATAGGATCTTGGTTACTGTTGCAAACAATAAATTAATGTAATTACTATAACATATCATACTAAGGTTTATGTATTGAATAATATTAAATAGGGGTATGAAAGTTAGAGATAATTGTAAGGGAAAATGACTTCTGCTCAAAAGGGAAGGAAGTTAGGTTTTTCTGATAATTAAACACTAGAAAGTAACTAATTTATGTCAAATCAAATACTCCCTCCGTCCAGTTTTTACTTGTTCATTATACTAAAAATAGTTGTATAACAATATTTGTTCAATTTGAAAAACCAAGAGATAATTTACCTTGTTATGTTTATTTTACCTTTGGTATTAAACACAATTCAATATGTAATGCATTTCTCAAAAAATATATTACTCCTATTATTTATTATTTTTTAAGTGTGTCAAGTTAATAACAGACAACTATTGTTAGACAGATGAAGTATATCGTTAAAATCTTCCAACTATAAGAAAATACATAAGAATGAAATATAAAAAAAGAGTTAAGAGGGATATATACATTCTTTGATTTGCATTGTTGAAAATAATCTAGTATTTGAGTTCCTTGCTCCACATCAACAGTAAAAAATGGTATAGGAACACCAATAAGTTGATTGAAGTCAGTATTTTGTTCAAGAGGGGGAGTAACACAAATCAAAGCCAAGACCCCAGTATTATTTAGTGTTGTCAAATAAAACAATACATCTTTTATGTCTTCTAAGAAAAGCATTACAACTTTTCCTTTCACCTCTTTAACAATAGATTTAAGCTCTTCTTTACTGCAAATAAAAAATAAAAATATTAACAATGTCACATATTTAATTATTTTTTAAAAAAAAAAAGTGAGAGAGAGGTTGTATTAACTTGTAATCTTTATTGAATGATGCAATATATATACATTTCACTTACTTTGTTACATCTCTAGCAACCAACAAAGGAGCAAAGGCTTGATATCCTTCCCTTGAAAAATTTCTTGAGCCTACAATTTTAGTCAAATACTTTTAAAAGTCTATACTAAATTACTAATAGGTACATGGAAGAAGCAAGCAAATTATTAGAAACTCGCAGGACTAATACATTATTAATTTTCGTATAATTTATACCATGCTAATTGGTAGTTTGATAAGAAATTATTTTTTCATGTATAAAATTAATACAAAATTTAGTTGATAGCTTAGAAACTCGCATAACTAATACATGTATAAATTTAGAGAGAATCTATGTATTGTTTTATGTAGGATTTAATAAGGTGGAATAACGAATACATGTATAACTAATCCATGCATAACAAATACATACATAAAAGAATACATAAATTCATTCATAACTACTTCCTACATTAATAATACATGCATAACTCTAACCAACTACCAGATGACCCCTTATAACTTACAATTAATCATAAAAGATCTAGAGATTTACTAGTATTAACAGCTTGTTGTTTCCAAGATTTAGTCTTACTAGTATTGTCTTGAAATATGAAGTACTTATTTCTTTATATAATAATAAGAAGTAAGTGAGTTTATCCATTGTTATTTATATCAAATATGGATCAGATCAATATTTATCCATTTTCCGCCAATTCATATTTGACTCGAATGGCTCATTTCTTACCCTACGTATAACTTACAATTAATTATAAAAGTTCTAGAGACTTACTAGTATTGTCTTGTTGTTTCCAAGTTCTAGAGATTTACTATTATTGTTTTAAGTGGATTTACTCATTTTATTGATATCAAATATGGATCAGATTGAATATTTATCCGTTTTCACTTGATTCATTTCCTGTCCATCTATATTTGATTCAATCCGCTCATTTATTACCCTTATCATTTACAATTAATCATAAAAGTTCCATAGACTTACTAGTATTGTATTTGTCTTGTTGTATCCAAGTTCTAGAGACTTAATAGTATTGTCTTGTAATATGAAGTAGTTATTTCTTTACATAACAAGAAGCAAGTTGATTTAACAATTTTTATCCATATCAACTATGGGACCTGTCGATTACTTATCTTTTTTCACCTGACTCATTTTTTATTAACCTATATTCGACTTGACCTACCCATTTGCCATCTCTAAGTTTGACTTACAATTACTCATAAAAATTCTAGAGATTTACTAGTATTTTCTTGTAATATGAAGTAATTATTTCTTTACATAATAAGAAGCAAGTTAATTTACCTATTTTTATTCATATCAAATATAGGTCGTGTCGAATACTTATCTGCTTTCCCTTGACTCATTTCCTATCAATTCATATTTGATTCGACCAACTCGTTTGTCACCCCTACATATGACTTACAATTAATCATAAAAATTCCAGAGACTTACCAGTATTATATTGTCTTGTAATATGAAGTACTTATTTTAAGAAGCAAGTTCATATATCCATTTTTATCCATATTAAATATTGATCGTGTCAAATACTTATCCGTTTCCACATGACTCATTTCCTATCAACTCATATTCGATTGGACCCACCCATCCCTACATATAACATATATACAATATAATAATAAAAGTTGTAGAGACTTACTAGTATTGTGTTGTTGTTTCCAAGTGTTAAAGGAGTAACAATATCTCTATCTTCATTGCTAGCAGCAACAGTTATTATCCATGGAGAAACATTACCAATAGTGTTTGGTTCAGGTCCAGTATTTCCACCAGCAGCAACAAAAGGTATGCCATGTGATGCTGCATGAAATGATCCTATCCCTAAAAGACTTTCAAAATCAACTTCACTAAATACACGACCATTAAAACCAACAGATGCTGATATTATGTCAACTCCATCTTTTATAGCATCATCTATAGCAGCAAGGGCATCAGCACCACCTAAATAAGTTTCTCTATCTACCTTATTAATCCAACATACCTGTTCAAAACAATTAAACTAATATCAGCTAGTGCAGAGGCCAAGCTAGGTGGGGGTTCCTGAGTTCAGACGTCTGAACCTAGTAGCTTTTCTGTAGATCCTATATTTGTACAAGAAAATTAAATAAATATATATGTATATTAACTTGTGAACCCCTAACAAAATTGATTGATGACTCAGTCGTAAGTAGGTGTGTCAATGGTACGGTTCAGTCGGTTATTTTTTAAAAGAAAAAAGGACAAATATACCCCCAAACTGACGTAAATGGTATGCAGATACCCTCCGTCATACTTTTGGGACATTGGTGCCCCTGCCATCCAAAAATTAGAGCATATATACCCTTCACCCTAAAGAGCGGCTAAATAGGGACACGTGGCACAATCTTATCCGTCGATCCGATATTTAATAAATATCGGGTCGGTGGATAAAATTATGACACATGTATGTCCGTTAGTATAAAGGGTATATATGCTTTAGTTTTTGGATGGCAGGGCCACCAATGTCCCAAAAGTGCTAGTGTAGAGGCGGAGCTAGGTGGGGATTCCTGGGTTCAGACGAACCTAGTAGCTTTTTTGTAGATCCTATATTTGTACTAGAAAATTAAATAAGATAGATTAATTTTCCAACCATACCTTATAAATTGCTAATCTTGCAAGTGGTGCTCCTCCTCTTGATGTTCCCATGTTAAGACCATAGTATTGAATATTCTTAACATAAGAACCAGCAGCTGTATAGGCAACATGTGTACCATGTCCATCTTCATCTAATGGTGATAAATTATATGATTTTTCAGCCATTGTTTGGTTTAGTTTATATTCTTCCATCAATCCTTTTATGTACCAACGAGCTCCAATAATTTTTTTGTTACAATGTTTTGTGGCATTGAAATTTGCTTCTGATTTGCAACTACCTTTCCATCGAGACGGAATTGGACCTAGCTCTTTATCGTTAAGACCTTCTAAGTCTCCCCATATACCTATAAAAAATTGTCTTTTAGCGTGTAACTTCTACACATATCAATCGTTATATAAAATACTTTATTGATAACAACAAGAACATATCTAGGATAAGTGGGATCTACGAAGAGATAGTACAATATGTAGACTTTATGACGAGTTGTTTCTGATAGACCTTCAACTCAAGATAAATCATATCAAAGCATTCGAAAAAGTATTTTATTGAGTTGAGGTGTATGTCCAAGATTTTATAGGAAAAATAAGTATTTTTTGGTAGTAGCAGAAGTTATTTTTCAAAAGCCAGAAAATAATGTACGTGTATTTTTCATAAAATACTTTCTGAACATTGACTAAAACACATACTATTTCTCTATTATTGATAAAAGTATTTTTCAAATTGATTAGCCAAATACAAACTATTACAAACACTAACGATAAAACACTTTAAAAATAAGTAGATTTTGAAAGTTTGACCAGACAAACTGTTAGTATTCAGAGGTGTATCCAAGGAGGGGTCACCGGGTTCACGTGAACCCATGCTTCCCTCCTGAGATCATATATAGTAGTTTTATATTTTTAAAATATATTGAAATATAGATGTGTGAACCTACACTTGGAGTATCATATAATGCGATGATGACTGGGTGCACCTCTCTACGTGAGGTTATAAATTTGAATTTTATATTAATCTTGTTTCATTTGTCTTTCTAAAATTAGATAACACCTCTCTAAATGGTTATCGGTAACACTTTTGCATTTTAATTAATTTTGGACCTATAATATTAAAATTTTAACGGATTTCAATAATAAGAACCTAAATGTCGAACTGATCAAATTTATATGATCAATATTTTTGTAATGATGCACCCATCATCTTGAAATCCTGAATACGCCTCTGTTAAATAGTATTTAGACTGAAATATTTAGATGTGTATTCAGATTTTAATCGTCTTAAATCTTAATTTTACGTAAAAAGTTAAAAAAAAAAATTAAACCTGTATCGACAACGCCAATGATTATTCCATCACCCTGATTTGTTTTGTTGAGAAGATTGTTGGGATCACTTTTAGAAAGTCCCAAAAAATCCCAACTTCTTGTTGTATGAGTCTTGTAAATTTGATTTTGTATAACTCGAATCACACCAGGTAATTCTGAAATACAATTTAAACACATATATCAGCTTTATAATAAATAACACATTGAATTTCTAGATTTTTTTTAAATTTTTTTAGAAGGAAAAAGACTCAAATATGTCATCGAACTTTGAGAATTTTTTTATCTATATCATAAGTTAAAAGTCTGCCTCATCTATGTCATTTTCGTTTGAGAAAAAGCTCATCCATGTCATTATTTATCAACCAAAAACAATTCTGATTTTACGAAACCATTTTTATACGTGGTCAATTATGATTCGACCACATCATTAATTAAATCATTTTTTTAAAGAGAAAAAACTCAAATATGTCATTGTACTTTGAGAAAAGGCACATCATTTCAATTAATAAATAATGACATGGATGAGCTGTTTTTCAAATGGAAATGACATAAATGACCCCTTTTTCAAAATTTGACGACATATTTGAATCTTTTCTCAAAATTCGATGTATATTTAAGTATTTTCCCGATCATACATATGCTAGTTTTATAAGGTACAAATGCATGTTTGTGGAAGTATTTTTTTTAACCAAAAGAAATAACAATATACCTCTAATTTGTTTAGCTTGAGAATCAGTCAATTTAGCAGCAAATCCAGAGAAGCCATGTCTATAGCTATATACCATATTTTTTTGCCTTCTTCTTTACTGCATGACCAGAAAATACGAGTTTAAATTTTATGTAAAATTATAAAGTATTTTTACAATCAGATCGCTCATAAGATAATTACAAATAAATTTATGTGATAAGCATTATGAGTAACTATTTATACATTAATTTTGTAAAATACTTTTGTGCATTGTAGATAAAAAATGATGTAGTCATATTAATGTATTAATTATCATTAATAGGGATTTATAATAACATAATATATACCTACCTCCCAATCACTTGACCTAATATGTCATGATGTGAATCAGAGATAAGTTCATGATCATCATGTGGCTTGTGTCCCAAGTAAATGATGTAAAGCTGTACATCAAAAGGATATAAAATCAACAGCCAATCATAATTTATCTCAATGGCATGTTGACGCTCAATTGTGTGTTTATTCCCTTTTCTTAATAGTAATTATGTATATAAAATTATTTACCTTAAAATAATAATGCGAAGAAAAAGTAATATGTTGAAAGTAAGAAGTATGAAAATTTGAGATCAAATGATAAATACCAATAATAAGATATACCTTGTATATGTTTCATTTCTTCAATAAATTTAGTAATGAGCATCATGATGGTTCTATTGTTTCGATGGAGAGAAAAACCTATGATTAACTATTAAGAAAAATTTCAATTTCAACGAAATCTTTTTATTTATTTATTAAAACTGTGTTCAACTCTATCCCTAGAGTATATTGAATAAACATAAATGGATATAACATAGTTTCTCTTATTAGTATTAATTATAGGTCTAGGAACAATATTTTATGCGGTGCTTACGATTTAGTAACTATCTTTCTAACCCAGAATATTTCAGTTTATGCTCCTGCCTGTTATCTAGATATACCAAGAAATATGTACGGTGGAATTAGGCTACTATAAAATATTTACTAATGGGTAAGAATTATTCTTTAAATTTATGTTTTCATAATGGTGTCTAAAATGCAAAAATAACAAGTAAATCCCAAAAAATAATAAAGAAGCACAAGTTTCCAATACTTTTTTTTTTAAAAAAACCTTTATATAAAATTCAATAATTTAACAAAAAATATACCTTAGTATCAGCTTCTTCTGCTTTTGCGATTATTTCACATAAACATGTAAAGATTAACAAAAATAATGAAAGAACATAGGAAAAAGTTGGATTATTCATTTTTTTTAATTCTCTCCTTTCTATGATAAAAATTGTGAAAGGGAGAAGATAACCCAACTTTTGGATGAATTTCAAAAACAACTTTGATTAATTAAATTAGATAATACTTGCAAGGTTTATATAGCTTATTACACGAACCCCACCTAGTAGAGAAAAATAATGTGTGCCTCATATTTTAAGTACAAGTATTAGCCATTTAATTAGTGTCGTACAAATAAATTGTTGCTACTTCTACTCCTTTAATGTAATCATGCCTCACAAAAAAAATGAAGGGGTATTTTTGTGTTTATGGAAATTAAGGTTTTCAAGAATATGTTGCATAAGTTGAGGTAGAATATTATCACGATTCAAAAATCGGGTGTGATGACACCTGTCTTATCCCACCAAGACAAGTCAGTCTAAACGATCCTCAATAAAGTAAATGTGGAAGTAAGAACGAAATTTAGATCTAATCATATGTCACGACCCAAAAATGGATGTGATGTCACTTGTCTATTCCCACAAAGACAAGTCTGCCTCAAACCCAACATGAACGAAAGAAATGCGGAAGTAAAAAAAGAATAACATAAAGGCGAAAAGCTTAGTCATTCTAATATAACCCCACAACTTGGTTATCATGTGTACACGCCACTAAATCATAAAAGCAAAAATGAGAGATAATTACAAATCTCAAAGTATTTGTTTCTCAATTAGAACTAAGCATAAACATAAAGGAAAAAAAGAACCCGCCAACTACCTCTCAAAGTCTTTCGACAAGCCTCAGTAGAAGAAGAAGAGCAATCACGTGGAACCAAGCTCGAAACCTACACAAGTGTAGATTAAAGGAGTGAGTACCAAACAACACAATACTCAACAAGCCACCTAATAAACAAAACAAAACTAGCTAGAAAATGAGTATTGATTTCATCCGAACCTCCTAGAACTACTATGTCACAACTCGAGCCTACACTTTGGATGTTGCCGACACTCAAGAAATATTGCTGGTCCCCAAGCGAATCTTCATCTTAGCTGACTACAAGCGTAAGACTAATTCGAGCATACACAAACATCAAATTGAAAGAAATACTAAATCAATTAGTGTATTAAATCTAAAAAATCTCTGAATATACCGAGTATTAAACATAAGCTTTAAAGAAAACCTATGAAACTGAAAGACTCTCCAAAACTATCTATCTATGAAGCCTCAACTATACAAACGTGAGTGTCGGGACAAGACCCACGACTCCTCAAGGGAACTACTACTAACAACTCATAAAACTGGAGTACTCTAGAAGCAAAGAGGTCTTACTCAAAAGCTAATGAGCAGATGAAGTGATCTCAATGGACTCTTGTTAAGGATTCTAAGAACCTGTATCTACATCATTAAAAGATGCAAGTTGAACGACATCAACAAGAAATCTATTGAATGTACGAGTATGTAATAAGCTAAATAACAAATAACTGAATGAAAGGACTACAATAGATATAAATATATATACTCAATTGAAAGTAAGGAAATAAATGAGTTAAATGATTTAAAGCTTTAAAAAAATACTTACTCATCTTTGAACTCAACATATTAAGTGATATAATACAAAATACACTTTTAACTCTATTTTGGAGATTCTCTAACCAACAACCATCACTTTGAGCTACGTGATGATACATCGTCTTGTCCACGCTGCCAGAACTGTCCTACATCATGCCGGGGTATAGAACCTCTCAACTAAGTGGATCCATTAAGCAATAAGGATTCATCAAAAAAGTATGATCATGTACCCATGTTGGCAAGATATTATTTATGAGGATTTTGAGTTGTTTGAACTCATCCCCATATCGGTGCTAAATACTACTCCCAATAGTATATACTCATGCTCAAATGTATAAAACATACTCTTTCTTTGATTTTGAGATAATTGCTCAAACTGTCCTCTTAAAAGAGGTAACTTCTCTGAAATATCTCTGAACTCATAAACTCGTTTAGGAATCAAAGTTTCTCTTTTCTCAATGTAACAAAATAATACATCTGGGACTACATAGTTCCCTTAAACTTTACTTAAAAAATTCTCTTTAAACTCTACTCAAACTCTAATTTACTTTCTCAGAATTTTTTTTTTAAATAAACATTTATTGTGATTTGGTCATTGATGACTCGGGAACTCATATTACATAAAAATTGATGACATATCTAGATAGTGTCATACTACTTAAACATTGGTGGCATACTCGAATGTCATACTAATCATGAATCTTAGTTCTTTTCTCAATGTGAAAATAGTTCTTTTGGAACCATTTGTGTTCCTTCTAAAGTCTTTTTTCAAAATAATGCTTTTAAACTTTTCTCTTAAACTCGCTTAATTAGTTTTGAATGTGCACTAAGACAAGTGATTAGGATATGCAGGGATTTTCAAAGTTAAATGAAGCTTATAGGAGCTAATATAGAGAAGGGGTAATGTGGACACAACTTAAAGGAGCACACACCGGATAAAATAAAGAAAATAATCGGCCCAACGACCCTTGGAGCACTACTGGCGCAGGGTGCCAGACCCTGAACTTCGGTGGTCAGGCCTGGGTGCACTACTGACGCGTCGCCGCAAGACCTGTAGTACTTGGGCGAGGTCTGGGCGAACTTCTTGCGTGCCGCCCCAGTCCCCTCCCCAGCGTCCCCGACAAACTTTCAAGTTAAAATAGGGACCCAAATTAGTTTAGAATTGATAAATTTTCCTAATCTCTTCTTGTTTCTCAAACCCAAAATCAATACATGAGAATTTTCATACAATTCCTTTAGAAAAACATAACTTTACTAAATCAATAGGGTTTATGTGATACTAAGCATGAACAACACTATAATATTCACAAAACAAAAAATCAAAACCTTAACTGTTAAAGTACCGAATTTTTGTATCAAGAACTACAAATGGATCCTTTAGATGTAACGATTTCTGACTGAATTGAGATGTAGAGCGTGAGTACGAACTAGTCCAATACTATGATAGCCTTACATACCTAAAATGAACAAAGGTTCTTGGTAAATCTATGGAAACTTGAAAAACGCTTGAACCCTAGTTTTTTCTCCTCTTGAAACCTTGCTTTAATTCTTCTAAGTGTTACAGAACGTGAAAAGATGTTTTAACACTGATTATACCCTTAATTAGGTGAAGAAAAAATGTGTCTTAGGCTTAGAAGGAGTGGGAAAAGACAAAACTACCCCTCTAAAAACGGTTGAGGTGCCTTACAAAAAGATGCTTCACTAAAATAGGCATATCTTTTTACTCCGAACTCGAAATTAAGCAAACTTAGGACTCAAAGATGTTTAATTTGATAGGTCATGGGCCACCTAATTCTTTATGTTCTGAGATATATGACTATTTGAAGTTAATCGATAAGGAAGCTTTCAACTCAACTTTGTGCTAGGGGATTCTGGTGACCTTAATTGATATCCAGAATCATTCCAACACTAATGAATTGACCTTAGAATCTAAGAACAATTAAGAAGCACTCGGTACTACCTTATACACAATTCAAGAATGGTTCGGGTCTTAAATTAGAAATTTTTGGGGTGTTACATACAACCTGCATGGAAATCGGCCTAATCCAACAGTTTCACAATACATCGTTCACAAGGTTTAACAACAACAGTTCAACAATCATCAAATATCAAGTATGACAATCAAAAGTGTCAAGCTCACCAAAGCACAAGTACAATCAACACAAAATTGCAAGATTTATCATGCACAATATCAATCGAAACTCAGAAAATCACCCATAGTTCATGAACTCACTGGTTATGACCTCGACATCAATACAACTCACCGTAAATGACCTTGACATCAATAACACTTGCCAAAAATTACCTTGGCATCAATAACACTCACTGAAAATGACCTCTGCATCAGTAACTCTTTCCAGAAATGACCTCGACATCGATAACCATCACATATCTCATCATGGTACACAAAAATCAAATCAAATAATTAATTTCACACCAAAAGGAAGAGACAATAACTCAAGTAAATCGAGGCCACAATAATGTCATCAAAGTATTTCATCAATCAACACATTAGGGTTCACAACAAGGCAAATTCACAAAGTATTATGATCAACACATTGCCTTTTAATTCATTAATATCAATCAAGTGGAATAATTAAACCCATCACCTCGTTCGATTACTCCATACACATACAAATAAAGGGAAAATACACGATTTTACTAATTTAACAAGGTTTAGGAGATCATTTTCCTCAATTTCAATCATTAGTCAATCCAAGACTCGAGTCTTCTCTTTCCGAACATTGTCCAAAGATACACAATCAAATTCAATCAAGTAATCACAATAAGATTGCGGAAATAACAACATCAAAATCAAACACTTTAAAAAATGGGTCAAAACAACTCAAAAATCCAATTTGAAAAAATGAGGTTTGAATCCAAAAATCTTTACTTGAAAATGCTACCCAAGGCATTTGGAACTCATTGGTGAAAGCCACTTCAAAAACGGATTTAAATACAACTCAAAATCACCATTTTACCAAGTTCTTTGGTTCTTGATGAAACCCCAAATTATCATTCCAAAAATCTTGACTTGAACATTTAAATTCATAAATAATAATGGGTAAATGGACATTTAAGATTAGGAATCGTTACCCAAATATTTCTTCTAAAAATCCTTGTTCAAATCACCTCCCAAAGCTCCAACACTAAAAAATGGAGAAATGGGGTTGGAACCCCGATTTAAAAAAATATTTTGTCAAGGACCCTTTCCCACAAACGCATACCCCTGTCCGCGAATGCAAGATTTAGTGAACGGAGACTCCGCAAATGTGACAAGGCTATTGCGAACGCGGAGGTCAACATCTTGAATCTCCATGAACGTTGTCGAGCCTCCACAAATGTAGGGGTCCCCATAATTCCTCTCAGTAAATGCGGTGACAAGCTTCTCAAATGCGGAGAATTGGCACCAACAATAGAAACAGAAAGAATCAGCAATCTCTAAGTCTCTGATCGGACCTTCGGGATTCACTCGGAATCCCATATACACAAACCATATATGTAAATTGACTAAAATCAACATTTTGGACTCAATGGAACCATCAAAATACCAATTCGAGGTTTTCTTGACCTGAAACTCATGAAAGTCACAAGAAATGAATATAGCTTAAAAAGGCCAAATCAAGCTCGGAACCCCTAAAAATTCAACCAAGATTTCTCTTAGGCCAAAATTCATACGCTTAATCCAATGGAACTCACGGAATTCCGATATGAGCATCCAAACCCTGAATGTTGATCAAAGTCAACCCAAAGGCTAAACTTTTCAACAAATTTTTAACTTAGGACCTCAAATCTTCAAAAAGACTCAGAATCTAAAAACTCTCTTGGACCAATTTCCATATTCGGGGATGGATGAAATCGAGGGAATTCCATCCGACACTCAAAACTCTAAAAGACATTGAAAACCACTTTTTAACAACTTTAACTTTTCAAATTCACAACTTTTAACTCAAAACTTGAAACCAATTTCAAAACTAATTCAAAAAAATGACTCGGGGACAATATCGAGAGGGAAAAAGGTAATTTTATGAAAATTTCCAAAATTGAGCAACCGGGTCATAACATTATCTACCACTATGTACATCCTCGAACATAAGGATAAAATAAAGTACCTGGAGCCTCGAAAAAATGAGGATACCTACCACGCATGTCGGACTCTGTCTCCCAAGTCGCCTCACCAAGGTAACAGTGCTTCCACTACATCTTTAGTGAATCAATATCCTTAGTCCTAAGCTTTCATACCTGCCTATCCATGATAGATATAGGCTCCTCCTCAAAAGAAAAGTCAGGACCTAACACAATTGAATCAAGAGAAAGCACACGAGACTCATTTGACACATACTTCCGAAGCATGGAGACATGGAACACATGATTCACAACTGGAAAGCTAGGTATCAAGGCTAATTTATAGTCCACCTCTCTCACTCAGCTCAAAATCTCAAAAGGTCTGATGAATTTAAGGCTAAGCTCGCCCGTTTTTTCCAAACCTCATCATACCCTTCATGGTTGACACTCAAAGCCAAACATGATCACCTCTATAAACACTAGGCTCGAACTATCCGATCTATATAACTCCTATGTCGACTCTAAGTTGTCAACAGTCTACCTTAAATCATACAAATTTGCTCTATAACATCTATAAGAAAGTCTGTATCTAAAGAGTCCATCTCAGATGAATCAAACCAACCGATCGGAGATTTACAATGTCTACCATATAATGCCTTAAATAGGACCATTTGAATACTGAAGTGATAACTGTTGTTGTAGGCAAACTCTAAGGGTAAATACTGATCTTATCTAGCACCAAATTAATCACATAAGTTCGGAGCATGTCCTTCAACACTTGAATCATCCGCTTGGACTGACCATCTGTCTAAGGGTAAAAACGATATACACATATCTAACCGAGTACCCAAACCATGATGGGAGGTCTTCCATAAATGGGGTGTGAATAATAAACCTCAATTAGAGAAAATAGAAACTAAGACCTAATGTAGTTGCATAATTGATTGATATCAAGCTCGTCTAACTTCTCCTCCATATACTTCATACGAATTGGGATAAAATGGGAAGATTTGGTCAGCCTGTCAACAGTAACCCAAATGGAGTCATAACCACCCACTGTGGTAGGTAAACCTACAACGAAATCCATAGTTATCCGTTCCCACTTCCAAGTAGGAATAAACATCCTCTGAGATATACCTTCGGGCAGTTGGTGCTCACACTTGACTTGTTGGCAAGTCAAGCACCTAGAAACAAAATCTTCAATATACCTCTTCATGCCACGCCACCACTTATGCTGACTCAGATCATGATACATCTTTTTCTCTCCCGGATGGGTGGAATATCGAGAACAATGGGCTTCATCAAGAATCAATCTAATCAACTCACCCACATTGGGCACACAAATACTACCTCATATCCTCAAGACACCATCAGAATCAATGACAACCTCCTTGAATTCCCCTATCATCACTTTGACTTAAATGAGACACAACTTCTCATCATCAAACTAATGCTCACAGATCTTTTCAACTAAGAAAGAACGAGGCTCTATAAAAACAATTAAATTACCACTCTCCTCAAAAATCTATAAATGGAAAAGGCTACTCGCTAACCTCTGAACATCTCTAGCTAATGGTCTCTCCTCATCACTAATAATGGTAAGACTCCTCATACTAGAAATCTTCCTACTCAATGCATCGACCACCATATTGGCCTTCCCCAAATAATACAAGATGGTGATTTCATAGTCCTTTAGTAGCTCAAGTCATCTGTACTGCCTCAAGTTAAGATCCTTATGACTGAAGAAGTACTAAAGACTCTGATGGTCAATGAAGACCTCACAATGTACCCCATGCAGATAATGCCGCCATAACATAGGCATAAAGACTACGAATTATAACTCCAAGTCATGAGTATGGTAGTTCTTCTCATGGGTCTTCAACTGTCTATAAGCATAGACGATCACCTTTTTATTTTACATTAGAATACCACCTAACCCAATTCCAGAAGTCTCACTGTATACGGTAAATTCTACACCCTCTTTGGATAAGGTCAACAAAAGAGCCGAAGTCAACAAGGTTTTGAGCTTTTGAAATCTCTCCTCACACTTATCAAAACACATGAAGCTCACACTCTGTCGATTAAATTTGTTCAAAAGAGATGCAATAGTCGAGAATGTCTAGATAAATCATCTCTAATAGCCTGCAAGTCCCACAAAACTCTGAATCTTAGTAACTGAAGTAGGCTGGTCTAACCTCTAATTGCCTCAATCTTGGTTGGATCCACCTGAACACCCTCTTAGATACCACGTGTCCTTAAAATGCGATAGAATCAAGTCAAAAATCGCACTTCGAGAACTTGACATACAATTTCTCCTCCCTCGATCTTTGGAGCACAATACTCAAATGTCAATCATGATATTCCTCAGTCATGGAGTACACCAAGATGTCATTGATGAAGACTATCACTAAAGAATCTAGATAAAGTCGGAACACTCCATTCATCAACTCCATGAACATTGTAGGGGCGTTAGTCAAAATGAAAGACATCACAAGAAATTCATAGTTCCTATAACGAGTGTCACGCCCCGAGCCTGCACCCCGGACATGGCCGACACTCAAGAACCATTTTTTATCCTCAAGCGAACCTTTGGCCTGACTGACTACTTAGAGGAAGAATACTCAAGTGATAAAAGACTTAGAAACACAATTTAGCTCAACATAACTCAACTGGAATGTTTGAAAATACCCATTTCAATAATTATAATAGTTTACAAAACATATTTAAGGAAAATATTGAGAGAATCCTCAACTCAATCTATAAAGCCTCGAATACTAGGATAGATGTTAGGACAAGACCCACGACAACTCAACAATAATAGGAAAATAAATGTGAAATCCTCCGGAAAGCAAGAAGGCTCACCAAAGCTATCTGAAGCGCAAACTGATCTCAATGAAATGCGTATTGATGATCCTAAACACATGTATCTGCACCATAAAAGATGCAGGTCGAATGACATCAGTACATTGAATGCACAAGTATGTAATATAGCCGAGGCGAAATAACTGAATGAAAAGACTGCAATAGATGCAACATGAACTCAAGTGAATGTAAAGAATTAAAGGAATTAAATCATTTAACTTTACAAAAATACTTACCAATCTCTGACTCCACATAATAAGTGTTATATGAAAAATACACTTTAACTATATTGAGAGATTCTCTAACCGACAACCATCACTATGAGCTACGTGATGATACATCGTCATGTCCACATTGCCACAACTATTCTATATCGTGCCGGGATATAGGTCTCACGACCCAACCCACCGGGCCGTGCGGACACCTACATACTACCACCTAAGTAGGAGAACCCTCTTATGACAATAGTTACAACATGCGGAAAATTAGATAAAATGGAAATAAATATACTAACAGAATTTTATAAACAGAAAAGGGTCAAAATTTCCCCTGAACTATGTGAAATAGACCACTTATACCCTTCGTTACATTTTGGGATAAAAAATGACCTTTGTTGTTATCCTAAGAGACCACTAATACCCTCAAGAGTTTACACCCCAAATTTTTATTGATGTGGCAAGCCACGTGGGACTAATTCTTCCACCTAAACGTTGCCAAGTAGGATTCACTCCAAAAGAACTAGACCTTTAGCGGCGACACCAGTTGCCACAAAAGCCCAAAAAATCGTCACTAAACGTTTTTAACATTAAATTCTAATTTTGTGTTTTTTTCTTCATTATTTTTAAAAAAACCAAAAATGATATCGATTATGTAGGAGTTTGAAGACACTGTATGTTTTATTTTTATGTCATATGTAAATGTATAAAATGTACAATGATGCATTATATAGTAGGAGATTTGAATCGAGAAGTAATTTTGATGATTTTTCGTAATAATATTGGATGTTTTTACTATTGATATTGCAAGTTATTTATTTTAGAAAATTACATTGCAATCGAAAATTAATTATCATATTTTTTTGTTGACAAAATAGGTTTTACTAGCGAATGGTTGTTGGAGCCTTAGTCGCCACTAAAAATCACTCAT
>JAJOOR010011141.1:0-30283 GCA_036250505.1 Solanum acaule
TTTGATTATACTTATTGCTTATGGTCATTTTAATTGCTTCCGCGACCAAGGATGTGTAATGATACGCTATGAGGCTTGTTTGGGGTTCCTTCGGGTTCCCCATTCGCCGGTCACGTCTAGGCCCTAGGCTTGGGTCGTGACACTAAGGCTTCCCAAGCATACTTGTGATGTCACTCTCATATCAGGTCATAGACTAACCCTTCTATTCACATTAATATACATAAATACAAGACCATCATAATGCCAGATCATAGCCTAACCCTTCTATCACATTAATATTCATAAATACAAGACCATCATAATGCCAGATCATAACCTAAACCTTCTATCGCATTAATATTCATGAAGACCAGGCCATCACTAGCCCTAAAAACCAACTTACTAGTCCTTCGCAATTTCCCATGCCAACTCCCCGGTCCTTTTGGAACAGTACATCGCACTAGTACCTTAGACAAACTCATCCATCTTGACTCACATTCTCGTTACCTAATAAGTTCTAAGAATACTAGACAACCATCATTTCAATAAACTAGTAACATCATGACAAATAGAAACACAATTTAGACAACTAAAGCATTGAGTCCCCATAAATATAACCCAATAGTTAAAACAATTATAATCACAGGTATAACATAGTTGCACTCCCAGTCCTCACCTTGGATTCATATGCACCACAAATACTATAAACACATGCAAATCAAATGTAACAACAACCATGAATACGTAGACTCCAATCACAATATCATGAAATTAACCAATGTTTAGAATCAACCAATGCATAGAATATGTCCCACATGATCACAAATGCACATACCTAGTCCTCTCCTGGAACTTATACTCAATCTGTTAGTGTAACAGCGTGTTACCTGAGAAATCTATAGTAAGTGTACTAGTGTGGTAACCTAGACATCCTAAATTAATGAACCGACATGGTACACGTGCAAACTATTAATAGTGTATTGATGTGGTACCTAAGTTAACCATATATAGATATCTAGGTATCAAGTATGGTACTCGAGCCAATGTTTAGTATATATCATGTGTGATATCCTAGCCAACCATAGGTATATCCTGTACAAGGCATGGTACCCGAGCCAACCAGCAATCACAAATAGCATGCACAATCACAATGACCAACCACATTTAAAACCACAAGTAAATAAAATATGTTCATTGCATGAGTTTATCAAATGAAGCCATTTAATAATCCCCCTTTGTTTCCTAGACATTTTGTAACACCTTAGACTTTAGAAAGGTTAAAGTGACCTAACGAGCAAGTCCAAAAGCCTAAAAAAGGCTAAGGACTCTTTATGAGAACCTAAAAGGTCCGTTTAGGACACCACTAGCCATTTAGAGGTAGCAGGCTAGCCATTAAAGGAAGCCCTGAAAAGGTCCCACTAGAGGGTTGTCTTCATGGACCATGGAGCCCTAAACAGTCTCTGTAACCTCCCATATAAGTCACTTCGGCAGTTTTTAAGTTAGGGTCATTTTGGTCTTTGTCCTATGTGTTTAGTACCTAAGTTGTGTCATTTTAACCCCAATTTCAATACCTACATAAGTGATTTAAGTCCTAAAACTACCGATTCTAAATCATTCATGTAATTCCTAAATTTCCCTCCAAGTTCATCTCCAAAATCCTCTCTAAATCAAGGAAGAAGAAGCTAGGGTTTCACTCAAGATTCTCAATTCACGGTAGCTTTTGGGCATTGATCACTAAGGTATGTTAGTATTCACCTATGAAGTCCTTTCCTCCATCGGGTTCCTAAAATCTTCCAATTTTACAAGTTAGATTCTCAATTCAAAGTTAGAGTTTTATCCAATCTTCATGGATTCTTATCAATGATGATTCAATTGATTATTTTCTATCTTTTTATGCATGAATTGAAGTAATTACATTATTTTAAGTAACCCATTCATGATCCATTATTTTTAGACTATGAACACATTATGAAGCTTATGAACTATGAAAGATGAATTTATGAAGATATGCATGCTTTTATGAACTTGATGTAAATGATTTGAGGATGCTTTGAGAGTAAAGTATCAATGTTATTGTGAAAGGTTTTCTCATACACTACTAAGAACATGATTATGAAAGGATTTCTCACATGAAGGATTCATAAGGTTGAAAGGTTTTCTCACCTAAGTTGAATCAAGTTTAGGAGCTATTGAAAATGAACTTTATCTCAAATTGGTTACTTAATTGGGCCTTTCCATGGATGATAATATGACTATGAAAAATGACTATTGCACAGGATTTTACATAGAACTGAGTGGAATAATGGTGATTGCCCATGTCCCATAAACTATGTGCCACCACAGGATGATTAGCTCAGATAAACATTAGCTAGTGGATCCACTTTAGCTCAGACTCATGGTTCTTACCTTGGAAAGTAAGGACATCTATTTTTGGTATGGGATAGACACTGGATTCCATGTTATATCTCACGTGGTCCATGTCAGTTACATGGTAAACTTTTCACAATAATGAACTAAGGTTACTTCTAAAGTATCTCATAAGTGTTTCAAAGATGTTAAGTTTGCATTGATCATGACTATGACTTATGTTTCTTAACCCTTTTATCTTATGATTTAGCTTGGTCATTGCATGCCATGTAAAATCCTTTTTAAAATGATTTCATAACTCTTATACATTGTTATCATACTTAATAAATTGCATGTACTAATGCATACTTGTGCCTACATTGTTTAACTAATGTAGGGTCCGACGATCCTACCTCTCACACTCATGGTTAGTTGATCTTTTGATACACAAGGATTGGAGATTCCTCATGTTCCAAAGACCGAGAAACTTTTATTAGTTTCTTTATTTTAGTTTTCAGACTTTGTACGTGATGTATGATTTACGTCTCAATCACTTCCTTATGATGTAATAGATGGCTAGTTGAGACTATGTTAGACTTCCACTTTCTCAAACACTTTATGATATAAGACTCTTTCTTTTAAAATCTTTATTTCTATTATCTTGTATAATGTATGCTAAGTGGTTTGTGTAGGGCCTTTCGGGGTTCTATATGTCATATTACACCTAGGGTATACTATGGATCGTGACACATGTATTGAACAACATTCCACATAGAACAATCAATATAAACATACACATGCATATATACACCTATATGCATATACCAATAGCTCAAAACTAGACCCATTTTATGAGCACATATTTGTTCCCTTTGATTACCATAAGTCCTAGAAATGGCTATGACCCATCATTTTCATAACACTTAACCTTACCATTAACACCTAATTACCCCAACAAGCAAACTCAAGGTTATAAATCAAGAATTTGAGAACCACCCCCAATCATTATATTTTTCCTACCTTTACACCAATAAAAACAACCTTAACCATCCAGAAGGCCTAGGCATGAAATCTCGTGTCAATATACAAAACACCATGGGGTAGAAAATAGGTTTTACTACACAAATAAGAAAACATAGCCTACCTGGGTGCCAAGCAATTGCTGCAGAAGTTTCATCATGAACCTTGAACCCTTTGTGAAACTTTAGTTTGTTCATGATCTAAAATAATAATCCAACACAATATTCAATCAAACAATGGCCTAATAAATCTTGGATTACAACCAAATCCTAACCCTAGGCCAATTCATGGTCATTCTATACGACCTAGGGCTCTTCCTACCATTAAATCATGTTAGAACCCTCCCCAAATAGTAATAACTTAGACTCTAAGGCTTAATAATCAAAATACAAGGTTGGGGAGTAATAATCTCACATTTACTGATGAGTTATATGTAAAATCAAGTGCAAACATCTCAAAATTGCCCCTCCCAAGTCTAAGAACACAAAGTGCATAAAATAGGGGTTCTGAGGCTATTACTACATAAACCTTGTTTACCCTTGCTATAACGGCCTAGCCTGCTATAGCGACGCTGCTGTAGTAGAAATTAACCCCGTTATAGAGTTCTGAGCATGACTATTGTGGAATGCATCCTGCTATAAAGGCCTCGATAAAACTTTAGAAACTCATACTTCAGAAAAAGGCCATTTTTACAACACAACATCTTCCCATTATGTCCTGACACATACCTTCCATGCCAAGATCAATTCTAGAGTTATACTTAACTTAATTGAATTCTCAAAGGCCCTATGGACTCCTTAATGCCTTGACTACAAAAATATCTTCATCAAACCTCAATATTACACCGCCCAGTATCGAATGGCCCTAGACTTCACCTAGCCTAGATTTTGTATGAGGCTGGCCTAACCTAATAATTTAAGTCACTACCTGAAAAGTTTTTTGGCCTAAATTTTTTCTCCATTGGCCTACTCATAATGACCAAGATGGGTCATTACACCCTAACATTGAACCGACAAAAATGCTTCTATTGTGATGCTCATTTGAAGATTCTATCATTTATATTCATATCATTATTCACCATATAAAATCCTTGAATGCATTAAAGTTCAACATCAAAGAGTAAATATCTTTAAGGAATAAATAGCTGCTTGAATGCATTATTAATGTAACACCTCGCAACTCTACTGTTAGAATCTGAATCATTCGCCATAAGTATATAAGCTTGAATCAGGTGATATGCTACTTGATATTTTATTTTAAGGTCCTTTACCAAGTGTAGAAAGTGTATCAGAAGTTGTTTAGGGTCATAAGGGACCTGTAGCGTAAGTTGAGATCAAAATCTTCTTACTAGCTAAGTTTTTCGCAAGTGTTCATGAAAGGATAACCTTCAAATGACCATATATCTCTGAATATTAAGAGTTAGTATCCCATGGTCTTTCAAATAAAACTTCTATGATCTTCTTTCCAATGTCACTGAGTTTGTATCAAATGGAGTTCAGATTGAAAAAGTTGTGACATTTTACATGGGACACTTCCCGTAAAGTTATCATAATCTACCAACTATGATCCCCATTTATGGGTTGTAAAGTGAAGTACAGATGTAATGAATATCACAGAATCAAACTTTTGAAGCAATTTTTTGAAATGATTCTTACAGACCAAACTATGGGTCGTACATCCATCTATGGGCCATAATTTCAGCTTATAGAATAAAGTCCTGAAACTTATTTTTTGTCTGATTTTTACGTATTCAACCACAATCCATAAATAAAAAAAACCATCCATAATTTGTCTCATGGAATTAACTTTTGAGACCCTGATTTTGGTCTAGATTCCACGGATGGAATCCATGAGTTGTAGATCTAACTATGGACCATATATAGTTAGGCCTCCTGAAAGGATTATGGGAGTTTTTAATTGAGGATATTTTAGTCTTTTCTCATTCTTTCTAAGCCAAAACCTTGACTTTATAATACCTAATTGGGAAGTATATCGTAGTATTACCTTAGAATACTCTCATATCTTTCTCCCCAAACGTAGTGAAAAAATCAAAAAAAAAGAACAATCCAGGGTTTCAAGCTTTCTTGAAGAACTCTTATTCTCTATGGTATGTAAGGCTATCGTAGTGAGTGAATGAGTTCGTTTTCATGCCCTACATCTAGTTTTTAGTTAAAAATACTAAGACTAGGGTTTTTACTCCAAAGTTAGCCCTATTTGAAATTCGCCATACATTTTTAAAGTAGATTCTTGATTTCATTGTAGAGATTTCAGTTCTCTACATATTTATGATCCTTGATTGTTGTTCAAGATTATTATATCACATGCGCCTTATTTAATTAATATTGTTTAGAGGCCTTGGCATATCATTGATTATGAATTGCTTTCACATTCAAAGTAAACTTCAAGCATTTGAGCCATAATTCAAAAAGAGTTGTAAGGCAACTTAAAACGTTCCAAGTTCATTATTTTCATAAAGAAAAACATGGCTAGTTTTGAAGGAATCATAATCAGTTTTAGAGAAAGGTTTTCGGTCAGTTTCTAAAGCAAGTTTAGTATATTCATAACGAAGTATTTTGAGTAGTAATTAAAGATAGAGATTATTAGTTTTTCCTAAAGTGGGACACTTTTTTCAAACATGGAACCTTATACAGGTATTGAGCATCATTGATTTGAGAGTTGTATTGAATACTGAGTTAGGAAAGTGTTTAGATAACTCAAACCCCATAATTGCACAACCACCGTAGGATAGGATCGTGCCATTTATTCGGGCGACTCCTCATAAATCCCCTAGTAAGGGCCTAGATATTAGATCCATTAGTTCAGTTTATCCTTTACCCTGTCAAAGTATTTGATGGATATGGTAATGTGGGTAAGACGTTATATCATCATGAAGTTCATAGTAATGGTTGTCGGTTAGAGAAACTCCCTAAGAAAAGAAAAGTATACTATGTAAGCATTTGATATTATTGCATATATCTATGTTGTAAAACATTATTGTTTTCAATATTTGCATGCTTTACTTTGAAATTATAAAATTTTCAATCTTTCTCTGAGTTGTTCTTCAATTATGTATGTTCAGTATAACCACAATTGTATTCATCTATTTTACATACCATACATTCCATGTAATGATGACATTCGGCGCTGCATCTTTTAATGATGTAGATACAGGTACTCAGGGTCGACAACAGACACTTTGTTGAGATCCTCTACATTAGCTTTTAGTGAGATCTCCTTGCTTTCAGAGCTCTTCAATTCGGTTATTTATTTCATTAATTAGTATACATTCTAGTTTATTATTCTGGTAGCCATTGGTCTTGTCCCGGGACCTATCTTAGTTTAGTAGAGGCTTCATAGACAAGTGAGCGAGTCAGTTAAGTCTTGATCTTCGGATGTTTTAAACATTATTATTATTATAATTCATACTTATATTTCAGACTTCTTTAAATCATGTTCAAATGTGTAAATGTTTATCACTTTTAAAGCTTTGCATAAGTGTTTAGTCTTACGTTCAGTAGTAAGCTTGACCAAGGGTTCTCTTGGGACTAGTAATGATTTTCGTGTGTTGGCCACACCCAAGTCATAGGCTCGGGGCCTGATAATTAATTTCCTATGAATAATTTGGTTCATCATAAAGTAGCTAGGACAAAGATAGACAACTTAGTACAAAAAAGAGTTTTTTGCTCAAGTTGTTTTAGGCTGCAACCAACAATGTGCTTTAGAATATATTTTATCCAACAAATTGTTAAAGATTTATTTCGTTGGCTTGCTTAAGTTTTTCATTTTAATAGTGTTTTTAATTTTAAAAAAAAAAAACTTATTCCTAGTCCAAATCCACTATAACAACAAAAATCTATGTATAAATTAAGTAAATGGACAAAACCCATAGTGAATTAATATTTATGAGAAAATCCTCCTAATCTAAAACTAGATTTCTTTTACCGGTCTTTTGGACTGTGTAATTTAAGAGATTCATTTGACCGTGAGTTTCCTGCAACAACTTAAATGCACATTCATTTATGGCGAATTTAATAGGAGAAAAATTGATCAAATGACACTTAAGGAACACTTTAAAATCTTTTTCCAATAGAGAAATGACCATTTATTTGGATAAGAATTATATAGCATATATCTCAGAGATGGTACAACTAGAAATTATTTTCAAACCATAGTTGTACATAAAACATCAAAACATTGTTGTCTTCACAAATTTTTGCAACAAAATGGAATCTGAAGCCTCTCATCGACACCAAAAGAGGAGCAAGCACATTACCAGTGATCCATTTCCTTTTTCTTTTGTTCAAGATTCAAACTTTACAACCACTGTTCTACCAACAGAGATCATTACTGAAATCCTCTTAAGGCTTTCGGTGAAATCCCTCTTGAAATTTAGGTCTGTATCAAAATCTTGGATTGCTTTAATCTCTAGTCATAAATGTGTAAACACCCATCTCAACATATCTTCTAATAACAAGGCCTTTCATAGGGTTATGTTGGGGTTCGGTACACCTGAAAACAATCTTAAGGACTGTTCCGTTAACTCTTTATTTTTTGACGATGTTACTAGGGCAATTGACTTGGATTATACTCCAAAAAAATCCTATAAATCTATTAAAGTTGTGGGTTCCGTCAATGGGGTTATTTGTGTTGCCATTGAACCAAAAGACTTGTTTCTCTGGAATCCGTCAATTAGGAAGCTCAAGAAAATGCCTAGTTCTAGAACCGGTTCCTTTTATATGTATGGTTTTGGATACGATGAGCTTCATGATGATTATAAGGTAGTGGATATCACTCTAAATGTGGGTGATGACAATTCATGTTATAATGTGGGGAAAATGTACAGTCTAAATAATAATTCTTGGAAACATTTGGATGATTTACAGATTGCCATGTCATTCAATAACTCGGATATGCTTGTGAATGGGATGCTTCACTGGGCTATTACTAATAAGTATTCTGGTTATTATAATGATTGTGCCATCTTTGTGGTTGACTTGGCTAATGGGAGATGGGAAGAAATGGAGAACCCTTGCTACGGAGAAGGAAATTTTGATTTTACGTCGTACCTTGGTGTATTAGGAAATGATTTGTCTACGATTTGTCATCCTCTAATGACTCATGTAGATGTGTGGGTTATGAAGGAGTACGGAGTTAAAGAGTCTTGGAAAAAAATGTTTAACATCAAGTGTGTGGGATATAGTTTCTTTGGTCCACATTTTTGCATGTCAAGTGAAGGTGAAATTTTGTTTAAGAATGGATCAAATATCATAATTTGCAATCAAAAGGATGACTCAATGAGATTTCAAAAGGTTACCAATTGTGGTCGACTTGTTGACACAAAGCTCTACATTGAAAGCCTTGTTTGGCCCTTTGTTGTGGAACATACAAGGAAAGCAACAACATCAAAGGCAACATATAATTAACGCTCAGATGATGAAAATCATGTGATAAATAATTAGTAAGAATTCATTATATATTTTTCTCAAGCGCTATTAAATTTTGTTTCTTTTCTCATTTACAAAACATTACCACACTGCATATCACAAACATCTTTGAATTATATATGTTTGAAGATCATTTTAGTGCTTTTTTGTTTCATGAAACTTCTTCACAAGAATAATTATTTCTATTCTGGGGCTTGGTGTCTTCATCTTCAAGCTAATTGCACTCAACATTATTTCTTTAGGACTATCTTCTATTTGTTATGCTTATTTGGTCAATCAAAGATGAAATGTATTTCACTTTTGTCAATAACCAATGGTTCGGTGCAAGCATAGAGCAGCTCATGAAACAAGTTTAGTTACTTTAACCATGAGCGTGGGATGGGGTCAAAGTCATGAATATAAGAGAAAGATAATGGGGATGAGCTTTGTTTAAGAAGGCCTCATCCATTCTAAAGTAGATGAGACTATAAATTTAATCATCGTTGTTATATCAATCAAAAATAGTTCTTACAATAGTAGATCTTTTAATCATGTTTAGAGTACATTTTTTTCATCATCCACGATATTAAAGTTAAACTAACTAGGTGCATTGGTTATGTATCACCAAGTGAGCTATGAAAAGCATTTTTAAAGAAATTAAAGAGTCATTCATACTTGTTATGGTTTCAACTATCTGTCATAACACTGAAAAATTGTCACAAATTACTGTAGCCAATCTATAACAAGGAAACATAGTTAATCCTAGTAAGAAACAACAACAATAGTTTGAAGGATATGCATAGACTTTTATTGTGATTCAATTTTTTTACTTGCGTCCTTTTTGAGTCAATAAAGTGAGGAAGCAAGAGAACAGTACGTCGCAGACCAAGGTAATATATTGTGCATTTTTCTTGATTCACAAAGGTTGAGGAACTTGTGTCTTAGGTTACAGGTTCGCGCCTTGTGCCAAGAGAATCTAACTCTAGTATTTAAGTGGGGAAGGGTAGAGGGGAAGACCTATCATCCTTGAGTTTTAAAGGTTGCCGTTGGCAGAAAGACTAGCTATAGACAGAATTCTTGATCATAAAAAACAATATGAAGGAGGAAAGGAGAAGAAATCTAAAGGTATGGATCAGTGTGTGATTTATTCTAACTCTTTTTGCATTTATATTGACTTATTTGCATTTCCATATTCCATCTAGAGATCAAATAAGTTAACCAATATATATTTGAATGGAAGCAATTTTGACACGTCTCAAATTTAGTTGGTTGGGGGTAATGGATCTCATGTTTTTTGCTTAAACAATGCTTATAGTTTCTAACCAAAGTGAGTTTTGTTACATGTTAAATATAGATCATGCACGTGGCACTTTGGATAATTTTTTTCTTGATAAAGTAAACATTGTTTTGTTAACTGTTATGTACTTCTGAACTTTCAGGAAGTGAATGTTGATGTTTGGAACAAAAATATACTCCTTGTTGACTGCATGGGTTGCAATGAAGAAGGATGGGTTTTGGTTGTTTTTACTGTTCATTGTGATGTACAAATGTTTTATTTCATGCAGAACAAGATTTACATATGCTCGTTGATTGCATATCACATTTTTTTTGTACCTTATGAATCTTGGTTGAGAAAAAAATTATGTCAACTGAAAACTTCCATTAGAAGGCTCGATATAGTAGTTTAAGAGCTATCCAATGCTCATCTTTACAACAACTACATAGTTAGAAAATCAATGTTATATGATATGCTTGAAATGAGAACTTTTGCGCTTAATGAGTTTTATAAAGAAATTTGTTTTCTATTATTTTTTTTCAAATAACTTCCATTAATTGTCGTATAGTATTGGAAAGTGATTTTGCGTAGCCAAAATCTAGATCACACAACACATATCCATTCTCTAGATTTGAAGAGTAAAATAGTGAATGCCCTTTCCAGCACCTCTCCATATTACTCTCTATACTCCATTTATAGAGAGGTGAATAGTAGTTCTCCAAATTCACCTCTCTATTTCACTTTTTGATTATTTTAATATCACTTTTATGATATCATTGATTAAGTATTTATTATTTTTAATTATTTTCTAATGTAATATAACATCTAAAAATATATCATTGGAAAGTTACTACTTTATCCGAATTAATCATTTTTTTTTATTTTAAAAAAATTAGCACTTTAAATATGTAATTTAAAATTATTTTAACATTATTTATATTATACAAGACTATTAAATAAGTCTCTAATATTTGTAATTATTTTCTAAGTAATACAGTATCTAAAACCATATTATTGATAAGTATACTACTTCCATCCCAAATTAAAAATTCTTCTAATTTGATTTTTTAAAAGTTTTTGTCACTTTAAATATGTAACTTAAAATTATAATTATTTTTCACTATGAAGAATACACAAAATTTACATGATAATCCAAACAATCAGCTTTTATGTTATAGTGATAAATTATTAAACTACACTTTTTAATGAGCATGAAAATACTTGATGCAATAGTTTAAAATGGAATAGGGGAAGTAAATTAGTATACAAAATAATTGAATACGAGATGAAATCATTAAATTAAACAACTTTTAGCTACAAATAAAAAAAATAAGGACAAAAAATTATTCATATTGAACTCTGTAATGCATTAATAGACTATTTATGGGAGAAACGTAACAATCTTGAAAGTTCAATATTTATGTAAAATTTAAAATAATTTTTACGATAATGCAATATTTATGATATAATTGCAGTTCATCAATAATTTCACTTTGATTTGAATAGTTCGCTAATAGGTATTATATATAATATTTGTCACATTTATGATATTAAGAATAAATATTTTTTTATTAAATGAAGAATTTGAAAAGAATAAAATTTTATATTGCATAAAGATTATATAGATTATAGGGTGATTATTTACAAAAAAAAAATTGATTTATATTATGAAATAAGGAAATAAAAATGAAATAAAAATAATAATATAATATTGAGGAGAGAGAAAAAGATTCATTTTTAGCGAGTAAAAAAGAGAATTGGGCTGGAGTTGATTGTCTGAAATAATAAAAAAAACTCTATATTTAGAGAGTGAAATAGAGGGTAGGGTTGGAGATGCCCTAAGGACCACATGTTTGTGGGGATGCTTTGGGAAGTGTTAGATTATTTTTTGTCTCAGTTATTTGAATTCTTTTGACGTCAAGAAAGTATCATAGGTGGCTTAATGGCTTAGGATTGCGCTAATTTTATTGTGGCGCTATGTTTTTGACAATTGCATTAGACCCCCACTCTATATTGCGCGTTTTCAATAAAATGATTGCCAATTGATTTAGTGGAACTCAAATGAGTAATTGCTTGGTTCATATCAATTTTAGGTAATGAGATAGATTAACCTTCTAACTATGCAGTTACTATAATAGATGATTAGTTTATAAAGTTTGAACTTGAGTTCTTTGCTCTTTTTGCCCATGCCTTAGCTTGATTGTCTCGCCTCACCCCCTCTACTTTCTTAACATAGTCTGTCACCTCATTAAAGCTCCTCCCTGCAGAAGTCATATGAACAGATTATACTTGTACCTCAGAATTTAATCCCCTAATAAATAACTGGATTCTCTCTTCCTTAGTAGTCACCAATTGAGTAGCATATCTAGATAAAGCATGGAACTTGGCTTCATAAGCAGCCACAGTCATACCACCTTGCTCCAAAACCATGAACTCATCCTTCTTGAGATCTCTCAAAGTCCTAGTTACATATTCTTCTTGAAATAGAGCATGAAACTGGGTCCAAGTAAGTGGAGGTAAAGTTGAAGATCTACATTCCATATAAGCTCTCCACCACTGCTTAGCCTCACCTTGAAGTTGAAAGGGCACAAACTCAACCCCATGTTGATGGACAATTCCCAACTTATGAAGCCTCTCATAGCAATCTAAGATGAACTCATAAACATCCTCATTCTCAGAACCAAGAAACAAAAGAGGCTTTAGTTTAAAAAACTTAGTCAACATTTCATGCTCATTCCCAGTCATAACAGAACCTAGCAAAGGATGAAAGAAAGCATTGTTACCTCCCATTTCACCCACTTTGGGCACAGTGCTAGCAACAGGAGGGTTAGTAGGAACTTGAGTTGCTTGAGCAGAAGAAAGCACTCCAGGACCAACCAACCCTTTCAAGAATGACATGATCTGTCAAGCTAACACTGGGTCTATGGGGGGAACATCAATAGTCTCAGCCTGCACCTCTCCCTCTTGTCCCACATCCTCAACATTCTCAACATCAACATTCTCCTCTTCAATCTCTTCATGATACACGGAGGGTTCTCATTCACATGAGCTCCATTCCCAGCAGGCGCTACCTTTCCACGGTCTCTACCCCTAGCTTAACTGTGACCTCTTGATGCAAATTCCTCAGCTGGAGCATTGATGGGGGCTACGAGCCTGACGTCGTTGTATTTAGTGTGAACCATCTGCGGACAGAAGAGTGAAGGAGGTTAGATACCAATTTGAATCGCCAGATACCAATTAGAATCAAGTCATAGCACGAAAGGAGACAAGAGAAAACAGAGATATTTCCTAAAGTCCTATAGCCTCTCGAAGAAAAGTAAAGGCGTCCCTGTACCATTCCGCGAGACTCTACTAGACTCGTTTTGGTACATCGAGATCAACGAACCTAGGCTCTGATACCAACTTTGTCACGATCTAGACCATCATGATTGGCACCCACACTAACCCTCCGGTGGGAGAACCACTACTACAACCCAACCAAGCAACTAAACCAAAACTAAGGCATTTAAGTTACAGAAGCAAGTTAAATACTAAGGAAATAAATAGAGTTCCTATAAACTCTAACAAAAGTCTAACAAAAATAAACTAACAATGCGGAAGAAATAACCTAGAACCTGAAAGTCAATGTACCAAAACATCTAACAATGAACCAAGTCTAAACGAGAAGGGATGCAACCCCAATCTAATGAACTAATCAACTAACTAGAACATAGTCTAAGTCCGAAAATGGTGGACATAGACGAAAGAGAACCCATGGCAGCCCGAAAGAATTGGCTCACCCTTGAATTCGAACGACGATCATTGATCTCCTAAGCGAGGTCTGTCAGTAGCCGCTTGAAGATGCCCTGTACTCAACAAAAATAAGAGCAAGTGCAGTATCAGTACACAACCACAGTGTACTAGTAGAATCATGCGGCTATCCCACTAAGTGTAACATACATTAGTCAATACAACAATATAATCACATGCACATATCGAACATATATAATATTATCAACATTTACGAACAATGAACAACTTCACATGTCTCAAAATACAAAATCATGACAAGTCATTGGTCCTCTCATGGAACCTAAGCCCAAACAATTAGCATACCAGAATGTGGTACCCAATCCAATGATTATGCCGAAAAGTGGCAACCGATCCCATAATTATGCCAGAACGTGGCAACCGATCCAAGTTAGTTATGCCGGACGTGGCAACCGATCCATTCAACACACCACAATCACAAGCACAAGTAAATCCTCAAGATCATACATTTAAGTCATGATTTCATGGCAATCATCATTCGTCTATCTCATTTACATGAAATGTGATCAATAATGCAACATTCAAATACATGCAAGTATCATACACAATCATAGAATCAAAACCATCACCTACCTCGAAACAAACTTGAAACCCTAAAAAACTTGATCCTTCCCTTTTCGGATCCGTTCCGCTTGTTCTTGGTCTACAAACAATCAATAGAATATGGGAATCAATAAACAACCACTAATTACCCGAATTACTAACAATTCTATGAACCCTAGATCAAATTCATGATCCCAATTATCCATATTAGGGTTGTTTCCACCATATAATCTATAACAAAACCCTCCCCCATCAATATTCACCCATTCTATTACGTTCAACAGATTGAAAAATGGATTCGGGGAGTGAAAAGCTTACCTTTAGCCTCAAGAATGGTGTAAAATGAGTAGGAGTCGCCTGGGGTTCGTTCCTTAGCTCTAAAAATTGAAAAGTGCCAAATAAGGTCGTTTAGGGGTTTATTTACGACTTTATATTGCGTCTGGCCCGCCACAGCGGCCACCACCCCGCTACAGCGGCCCCGCCAAAGCAGGTTGCACGATGCTCAAAAAATACATTTCACGATAAGATCGATTCCAGGAGTTCTACTCCCCCGAATTCAATTCTGTAAAGTCGAACGGATTCCTTAACGAGTTATCTAACTATTCATGTAATCAAAATCATAAATAATTCCCCGATTGTTACCAGATTTCCCTGCACCTTAAAGACTCCAATTTCGTCCAAATCTAGACTAGGTTGGGAAAAATCCAATTACTACGACAAAGTTTTCCGGCCCCAAATTTTCCCCCGTTGGCATTTCTATAACGACGAGAACAGGTCGTTACAGAAGGATACATTATTTTCATGATGTGTTTGGAATCTATAGCAAATTCAATACTATTTATAAGGTTATTGTTTCTTTTGTTGTTAATGTTGCAGTTATGTTGACGTTACAATTATTGAGAAATTTTATAAGTCTTATTTGCACATTTAGTATTTATTAATGATTAATGATTTACTGTTAGGAATATGAAAGTTTTATGTCATGATAATTGAGGGTGTTGAAATTTTTATAGCACATAGATGTCAATTTGTGATAGTGGGCCGAAAGAGACAAACAGTTACATGGCGTTACTTTACTAAACGTTAATTAATAATTAAATAGAATCTATTCATTATTGTAGCCTTAATTAAAATCCATTTACATGTTAATTAATAATTAATTAGAATATATTAATTATTGTAGCCTTAAGTAAAATTCATTTACATGGAAAAATAGGGGAAAAAAACCCCAAAAATTTGAGAAAATAGATAAATAGATTTACTGATCATTGAGGCATGCCACATCAGCGGGATGAAGATCCTCATTTATATATATATATATATATATATATATATATATAGAGAGAGAGAGAGAGAGAGAGAGATTACTTTTATGATATCATTGATTAAATATTTATTATTTTTAATTATTTTCTAATGTAATATAACATCTAAAAATATACCATTGAAAAGTTACTACTTTATCCGAATTAATCATTTTTTTATTTTATTTTTAAAAAAATATCACTTTAAATATGTAATTTAAAATTATTTTAACCTTATTTATATTATACAAGACTATTAATTAAGTCTCTAATATTTGTAATTATTTTCTAAGTAATATAATATCTAAAAACATATTATTGATAAGTATACTACTTCCATCCCAAATTTAAAATTCTTCTAATGTGATTTTTTATAAGTTTTTGTCACTTTAAATATGTAATTTAAAATTATAATTATTTTTCACTATGAAGAATACACAAAATTTACATTATAATCCAAACAATCAGCTTTTATGTTATAGTGATAAATGATTAAACTACACTTTTTGATGAGCTTGAAAATAGTTGATGCAATAGTTTAAAATGGAATAAGGGAAGTAAAATAGTATACAAATATTACTTTAATGATTTCATTGATTAAGTATTTATTATTTGTAATTATTTTCTAATGTAATATAACATCTAAAAATATATCATTGAAAAGTTACTACTTTATCAGAATTAATCATTTTTTTATTTTATTTTTAAAATATTAGCACTTTAAATATGTAATTTAAAATTATTTCAACATTATTTATATTATAAAAGACTATTAATTAAGTCTCTAATATTTTTAATTATTTTCTAACTAATATAATATCTAAAAACATATTATTGATAAGTATACTACTTCCATCCCAAATTTAAAATTCTTCTACTTTGATTTTTTAAAAGTTTTTGTCACTTTAAATATGTAATTTAAAATTATAATTATTTTACACTATGAAGAATACACAAAATTTACATGATAATCCAAACAATCAGCTTTTATGTTATAGTGATAAATGATTAAACTACACTTTTTGATGAGCTTGAAAATAGTTGATGCAATTGTTTAAAATGGAATAAGGGAAGTAAATTAGTATACAAATATTACTTTAATGATATCATTGATTAAGTATTTATTATTTGTAATTATTTTCTAATGTAATATAACATCTAAAAATATATCATTGAAAAGTTACTACTTTATCCGAATTAATCATTTTTTTATTTTATTTTAAAAAAATTAGCACTTTAAATATGTAATTTAAAATTATTTCAACATTATTTATATTATACAAGCCTATTAATTAAGTCTCTAATATTTGTAATTATTTTCTAAGTAATATAATATCTAAAAACATATTATTGATAAGTATACTACTTCCATCCCAAATTAAAAATTCTTCTACTTTGATTTTTTAAAAGTTTTTGTCACTTTAAATATGTAATTTAAAATTATAATTATTTTTCACTATGAAGAATACACAAAATTTACATGATAATCCAAACAATCCGCTTTTATGTTATAGTGATAAATTATTAAACTACACTTTTTAATGAGCTTGAAAATAGTTGATGCAATAGTTTAAAATGAAATAGGGGAAGTAAATTAGTATACAAAATAATTAAATACGAGATGAAATCGTTAAATTAAACATTTTTTAGCTACAAATTAAAAAAAATAAGGACAAAAAATTGCTCATATTGAACTCCGTAATACATTAATAGAGTATTTATGGGAGAAACGTAACAATCTTGAAAGTTCAATATTTATGTAAAATTTAAAATAATTTTTACGATAATGCAATATTTATGATATAATTGCAGATCATCAATAATTTCACTTTGATTTGAATAGTTCGCTAATATGTATTATATATAATATTTGTCACATTTATGATATTAAGAATAAATATTTTTTTATTAAATGAAGAATTTGGAAAGAATAAAATTTTATATTGCATAAAGATTATATAGATTATAGGGTGATTATTTACAAAAAAAAATCGATTTATATTATGAAATAAGGAAATAAAAATGAAATGAAAATAATAATATAATATTGAGGAGAGAGAAGAAGATTCATTTTTAGAGAGTAAAATAGAGAATTGGGCTAGAGTTCATTGTCTGAAATAATAAAAAACTCTATATTTAGAGAGTAAAATAGAGAGTAGGGTTGTAGATGCCCTTAGAACCACATGTTTGTGGGGGTGCTTTGGGAAGTGTTAGATTATTTTTTGTCTCGGTTATTTAAATTCTTTTGGCGTCAAGAAAGTATCATAAGTGGCTGAATGGCTTAGGATTGCGCTAATTTTATTGTGGTGCGCTATGTTTTCGACAATTGCATTAAACCCCCACTCTATAATGCGCGTTTTCAGTAAAATGATTGCCTGGCACAGCGCCCCATCCAAGTTCCGAAGTGCCCTGCGAAAACTTAATTAAAAAGGATTCCTTGTTGGATTAGATTTGGACTCTAGTTTTCCTAAATTCTATAAATAGACCCTTAGGACTATTTTGTGGGGGTTGGACATTATTTTGGTGTGCAAGAGCAAGATTCAAGTTTTGTAATAGGTTTCGATTTTCTAACTCTTCTTTATTTTGGAAATTGCTTGAACAATTCTATTTTGCGGTTTTTGAATATTACGAGTGGCTAAATGCCCTTGTTCTGGGGCTGTAGCTACGGATTGACTGTTGAATATTGAAGGCATTTAATTAATTATTGGTTATCATTTTAAGTTACTTTTATATTCTTGTTTTAGTATTTCTTGACTGGCCATCGTAGAGATAAATATCTTGTCTATTCTTAAAATCAAGAGAGGGTAAGGTAGATATATCAAAGAATATAAAAATCTTGATCTTCAATTGAGTTGATTTGTGATTGACGAACACCTAGCTTGGTTAAGAAACAGAATGAAATATAAATGCTCGCCAATTAGGACTGCCTATCCCTGCTCAATGATGTAGTTAGATAGCTAATTGGAGTAGGCGACTAGAGGTCGAGAGACCCTACTCATATAATTAACCCTGTAAATCAGTAACTTGATAACCAAAATTAGTTCATTGCTTGAGATACGATACATGAAGTTTAAAGCAAGCTGCAGCCTTGGAAATGTCTTTTAGTTGCTTGAAACATAAATTTGAAGTCGTTCACATTAGTTACTTTTAGTTATTGCATAAATCATAGTAGTAATTAACAACCATCAAACTCTTTTAAAAGGTTACTTTTGTCGTGTTGTGGAATTGAGTATTAAATATAAGGTGATTATAAGTCCCTTGGGAATGAAAACTCATTTCTAAAAGAAACTATATTACTTAAGCGACCGCATACACTTGTGTGTGCATTTGGGAGCAACAAGTTTTAGCGCCCGAAACATATATCCGAAACATTCTCTTCCTTACGCTAAGCCAGCATTACATCCAAAATAAAAGTCCTCTTGAGTTCTTGAGAAATATGTGGTGAAAGTGAAAATACAATGTGGGCAAGCTTATGGCATGTTAAGAGAAGTAAGAATTTCATTTGTGAGAGTGAGTAAAAATGTTTGAAGAATAGGCCTTGTGTATAATATGATTGCTTGAGTAAAAGGCTATACTAAACACAATGGTGAGAGGGCATTCATGGCACATGTCTGGGGTTCATCTATTTGGTGTGTTTGTATAAGTTTGCATTAGCCCGGAAATATAAGAAAAGAGTCATTCTTTGAGCATATGAGTTGTAATTTGGTGTATCATGATGAGATAATTAAATTGTTAAGTGTTGCATCCAATGTGAACTACAAAAGCATGATTAATGTTTGGTTAATTTTAAGGTGGGTTGATAAGTCCAAAGGTTAGGAAAATGAGTTGATGGTTTAAAGATTGTTCAAGGACGAACAAAGGTTTTAAGTGTAGGGGGGTGATCTTAGGCATTTTTATATGCCGAAGTTGCCAATAATTGCCCACGTAGGGATTAACTTTAAGAATAATCTTGATACTATTGACGTTGTTTTGTTTGACTTGAGATGATTGTGCACTAAAACACATGATTAGATGTTGTAGGAACTTTAAAGGAACTTGGAGTCGATTTGAAAAAAGGAGAAGCAAGAAAGCGTGAAAAGAAACAAAGGCAAACTGCAGCATGGCGTACTGCTTGGCGCTGGGCGCCAAGGCATGAACTACAGAGGCCCTCGCCTGGCGCACTGCCTGGCGCAAGGCACCAAGGGCCATCCTACAACTGCACTTGCCAGGCGCACTGCCTGGCGTGGCGCGCCACAGGGAGAACCACTGAGGACTTTGCCAGGATGTCCTGATTCTTTCAAAACCAACAATATGTTACATAGTAACCCGGTAAGATGCCATGATTTTGTTGATTGCACATTACATGGTGTCATTCCACCTAAGAATACTGTCAATTAAGAGGGTAGAACTGTATTTATTCTGATTTCGAGTTTCTTTCTCTTTTGCAGATATGGTCAAGAACTAACTACTACTTGAATCATTATATATTGGTTCTTCATGATTATGATAGTAACTTCTGTGGAGTGAAAGAGTTTACTCTTTATTATATGAGCACCCTTAATATTAGACCCATTTATGAGCACACATTTGTTCCCGCTGATTACTAGAAGTCCTAAAGATGGTTATAACCCTAGCAATTTCATAACACTTAACCTTACCATTAACACCAAATCACCCCAACAAGGAAACTCAATGTTATCAATCAAGAACTAGAGAACCACCCTTACTCATTATCTTTTCCCCCCTTAACAAAAGTAAACAACAACCTTAATCATCAAAACTCTGTGTCTGAAGGCATAGGCATTAAACCTCCCTTAAATTTAGAGAATACCATGGAGTAGAAAAAATAAATCTAACTTCTCAAATAAGAAAACCTAGCCTATCTGGGCACCAAGCAACTGCTGTTGAAGTCTAATCACGAAACTTGAACCCTTTGTGAAGCTTTAGCTTGTTCTTGGTCTAAAATATCAATACAACACAACATTCAATCAAACCGGTCTAATAGTTCTCGGATTACACCCAAATCCTAAACCTAGGAAAATTCATGATCATTCTATCCAACCAAAGGCTTTTCCCACCATTAAATCATTCCAAACTCTCCCCAAGAGAAATAACTTAGATTTTGAGGATTAAGAATCAATGTACAAGGTTGAGGAGTAATAATCTTACCTTTACTAACATGCTCCATGGAAAATCAAGTGCAAACATTCCAAAATTTCCCCTTTCAAGTCTAAGAAAACAAAATGCAAACAAGAGGTTCGGGGTTGTTTGTACATAAATCTCATTTCACCCCACTATAAAAGTCTAGCATGCTATAGAGTCGATGCTATAGTGGAAATTAACCCCACTATAGTGGTCTGAGAACTGCTATAGTGAAACGCCTCCCAACATAGCAGCCTTGACGAAACTCCAGAAACTCAAACTCTAGAAAAAGGCCATTTTTACAACACAAACTCTTTCCTTAACATCCCAAAACATACCTTCCACTCTAAAATCAATTTCGGGAGTTCTACTTACTCAAATTAGATTTCAAAAGGCTCTATGGACTCCTGAACGCCTTGGATACAAGAATATACTCACCAAACCTCATTATTACACCACCACCCCCAAATCATGGATGGCCCTCGAACTCACCTAGATAAGATTCCTTCTGAGGCTCGCCTAGCCTAAAACTCTTAAGTCACTTACCAAAAAGAATTTTGGCACAAATTATTTCACAATTGTCCTACTCAAAATGACTGGGATGGGTCTTTACAATAGATATTAATTTACCCATAGCTCATCTCTATGAAATCAAACAAGAAAAACTGGGTGGAGTCGAGAAGAAGGTGGTACCTGAATTCTCAAACAAGTGAGGGTACTTTTCCCACGTGCCCCTCTCATTCTTCCCAGGTGGCTTCTTCAACAGAATGATACTTCCATCAAACCTTCACTAATATGATCACCTTAGTCCTCAACTTTTGGACATCCCGATCAAGCCTAGAAATTACCTCTTTCTCATATTGTAGTTCCTTGCTATCCCTATCAAGTCCCACTTGATAATGCACTCACCATTTCCATGGTCTAAATCAAATTATACTTCCCAAAAGTCTTAGGAAGACCCACCACGAAGACAGTAGTTATCCTCTCCCAAAGGTTTATATGGGATACTAAGTTCCTCACATATCACTATACCACCTTAGTTTCCTCCAACACTACACCTCGAGACACCAAATATCTCTTAACCACACAAGATAGAAATTTCATTGGAACCCATCGTAGCCTGAGATTTTTGCCAACTCCCATCCCAGGGAGAACTTTACCCAGCACCTACACCCTAACCAAAGTTATAACGAGAACATCATCACCAATCAATGATCATTAACCATAATGTATTATCTTGACCAACAAGAGGGATACAATTGATCAAGAAATAATTTACTAATCCCACTCCCCCAACCGACCCAACTACTAAGGATCATCGATAATGAACAATCCAACTTATTTCAAATCCTTCGCTATCCTCTTTTCAAGAGCTCCTATCAGCAAATGATCACTTGCATAAAATAAGACTGAGTAATGTCCAACACTACCCAGCCAACTACGGGTCATTTTTCCAAATACTGCATGAGTGACTATTCCCACTAATGGACAATCATTATTTCACCAATACACAAAAATTTGGTCCCACCAATCTCACGGTTCCTTAGTAACCACACATTATCACTACAACGTAAGTAATTACTCAATCGAGGATAAAAATCACTAAGTCAATTACGGTCTGATGTTTGAATATATATCAGTTTCCTTAACCATGAAACATCACACATACCAAACCAATCAGCCACACCAAACCAATAACATTTACACCCCAGGTTACCATACCTACCATTTCCTTTTATCACACATATGGATGCCAAGCTTTATATTTTCGTGCAATATCTTACAAGTCAACTAATGATTTAAACAACTTAGAAATTAAAAGTAAAATAGGGCAAACATGATAGGGATTCTTCCCATCCCATCCCGCTATAGAGGCTAGCACACTGCTACGGCAGCCACAAATAATAACATCCTAGAAAATTTACCCATTTTCCACAATATTCTGTCATTCCCTTACCTGGTTTTCAATCATAACACATGAAATCACACTATGGCCTTTGACATAATATGAACACCAAACCAAACAATGCATAGACAAGACTCAACATCACATTATCACATAACAAATTTCAAATAACATCGGAACATAATTCATATTATCACATACCCGTTCTCAACCATTACCGACTATCCCACAATCAAAGTTTCCCTTCATTCACCATCAATTCTTTTTCCCTTACCATCTTAACCCATGGTAATCCCATATAGTTTTAATTTTATCTCAAGATCGTTCGCAAACATGTATAATGCAAACTTTGCCTTATGGCCATAAAATTTTAGGATTGAATTACACAAAACATGTTCAATAATCACATAACAACTTTAGTCATTCAAGCAAGTATAATTCACACATAGGAAAGTATAATCCCTACATAAATAGTTATTCAAATATTGCAATACACCTAATAACAACTATTAAGCAGTCATCACCAATAAATCAAGTTCAAGACATTATTTGCATAATGGATGACCACTAACTGACCATCAATGCACTCACGTGACTTAAAAGGACAGATATCAATAGGAACCTTCCTGATTTCGATCTTCCCATGCTTGTGTACCTTCAACCATGAACACAACATTCAGACTACTCCATTAAGATATCAATTAGAATCCATAGATAACAATTGGACTCAACCCATACCACAAGTGACAAACCACACGAAAATAGTGAAGAAGTGAGACAAATTCTTAAAATGCTTCATAGCGCCCTAAAGATTAAATGTAAACACCAACACACCAACTCTCAGGACTCAATACGGCATTTATCTTATATTAGAAGACCACTAATTTGGGCTCTAATACTAATTTATCACAACCCAACCCATCGGGTTGTGCGGACACCTACTCTATGACCTACATAGGGGAGCCCTCAACTCTCAAACAGGTTATAACATGTAGAAAAAAAAAATAAGCCATAAACTAACACCCCAAATGGTTATGAAATTTTAATAAATTGATTTAAACCTCCAAATTTATTTTACAAGGAAATGTACTAACACCACCAAGGAACTAGTCTTAACATGTACAAGAGCTGCTAAAGAGTACATTTATTAAAATAAATTAGACATAACTCCCACAATAAGGAAGGAGAAGTGGAAGCTATCGGAGGTCATCATCGTCTTCACATATGAAACATCATTGAATTCCTACAACTAGACTTTGCCAAGTTACATAGCAAGAGTAGTATCAGTACAAAAACCACATACTGATAGACATCATCGGTTGACATAAACCTACCATATAATATAAAGTAGACTTTCAAAAGGGAACATGCAATATCCATCAACCTGCTTTTACCTTCCCATGTATAATGTCCATATACTAGTACACTTTGATCCCAACCACCTACTTTATTCCGCTGCCAACTGTACTATTAATACATTTGACCCTTTTTCCACTCTAAGGCTTCCCAAGCATACTTGTGATATCACTCTCATATCAGGTCATAGACTAACCCTTCTATTCATAGTAATATCCATAAATACAAGACCATCATAATGCCAGATCATAGCCTAACCCTTCTTTTATCACATTAATATTCATAAATACAAGACCATCATAATGCCAGATCATAACCTAAACCTTCTATCGCATTAATATTCATGAAGACCAGGCCATCACTAGCCCTAAAAACCAACTTACTAGTCCTTCACAATTTCTCATGCCACATCCCCGGTCCTTTTGGAACAGTACATCGCACTAGTACCTTAGACAAACTCATCCATCTTGACTCACATTCTCGTTACCTAATAAGTTCTAAGAATACTAGACAACCATCATTTCAATAAACTAGTAACATCATGACAAATAGAAACACAATTTAGACAACTAAAGCATTGAGTCCCCATAAATATAACCCAATAGTTAAAATAAATATAATCACAAATATAACATAGTCCGCACTCCTAGTCCTCACCTTGGATTCATATGCACCACAAATACTATAAACACATGCAAATCAAATGTAACAACGGTCATGAATACATAGACTCCAATCATAATATCATGAAATTAACCGATGTTTGGATTCAACCAATGCATAGAATATGTCCCACATGATCACAAATGCACATACCTAGTCCTCTCATAGAACTTATACTCAATATGTTAGTGTAATGGTGTGTTACCTGAGAAATCTATAGTAAGTGTACTAGTGTGGTAACCGAGCCATCCTAAATTAATGAACCGACATGGTACCCGCACAAACTATTAATAGTGTGCCGATGTGGTACCTAAGTTAACCATATATGGATATCTAGGTATCAAGTGTGGTACTCGAGCCAACTGTTAGTATATATCATGTGTGGTATCCGAGCCAACCGTGGGTATATCATGTACTAGGCATGGTTCCCGAGCCATACAACAATCACAAACAACATGCATAATCATAATGACCAACCACTTTTAAAACCACAAGTAATTAAAATAAGTTCATTGCATGAGATTATCATATAAAGCCATTTAATAATCTCCCTTTGTTTCCTAGACATTTTGTAACACCTCAGAATTTAGAAAGGTTAAAGTGGCCTAACGAGCAAGTCCACAAGCCTAAAAAAGGCTAAGGAATCTTTATGAGACCCTAAAAGGTCCGTTTAGGACACCACTAGCCGTTTAGAGTTAGTGGGCTAGCCATTAAAGGAAGCCCTGAAAAGGTCCCCCTAGAAGGTTGTCTTCATGGACCATGGAGCCCTAAACAGTCTGTGTAGCCTCCCATATAAGTCACTTTGGCAGTTTTTAAGTTAGGGACATCTTGGTCTTTGTCCTATGTGTTTGGTACCTAAGTTGTATCATTTTAACCCCTATTTCAATACCTACATAAGTTATTTAAGTCCTAGAACTACCGTTTCTAAATCATTCATGTAATTCCTAAATTTCCCTCCAAGTTCATCTCCAAAATCCTCTCTAAATCAAGGAAGAAGAAGCTAGGGTTTCACTTCAAGATTCTCAATTCGCCATAGCTTTTATGCATTGATCACTATGGTATGTTAGTATTCACCTATGAAGTCCTTTCTCCATAGGGTTCCTAAAATATTCCAAATTTACAAGTTATATTCTCAATTCAAAGTTAGAGTTTTATCCAATCTTCATGGATTCTTTTCAATAATGATTCAATTGATTATTTTCTATCTTTTTATGCATGAATTGAAGTAATTACATGATTTTAAGTAACCCGTGCATGATCCATCATTTTTAGACTATGAACACATTATGAAGCTTATGAACTATGAAAGATGAATTTATGAAGATATGCATGCTTTTATGAAGTTGATGTAAATGATTTAAGGATGCTTTGAGAGTAAAGTATCAATGTTATTGTTAAAGGCTTACTCAAACACTACTAAGAACATGATTTTGAAAGGATTTCTTACTTGAAGGATTCATAAGGTTGAAAGGTTTTCTCACCTAAGTTGAAGCAAGTTTAGGAACTATTGAAAATGAACTCTAGCTCAGATTGGTTACTTAATTGGGCCTTTCCATGGATGATAATAAGACTATGACAAATGACTATTTTGTGGGATTTTACTTAGAACTGAGTGGAATAGCAGTGATTACCCGTGTCCCATAAACTATGTGCCACCATAGGATTATTATCTCAGATGAACATTAGCTATTGGATCCAATTTAGCTCAAACTCATGGTTCTTACCTTATAAAGTAAGGACATCTATTTTTGGCATGGGATAGACACCAGATTCCATGTTATAGCTCACATGGTCCATGTCAGTTACATGGTAAACTTTTCACAATAATGAACTAAGGTTACTTCTAAAGTATCTCATAAGTGTTTCAAAGATGGTAAGCGTGCATTGACCATGACTATGACTTATGTTTCCTAACCCTTTTATCTTATGATTTAGCTTGGTCATTGCATGCCATGTAAAATCCTTTTTAAAATGATTTCATAACTCTTATACATTGTTATCATACTTAATACATTCCACGTACTAATGCATACTTGTGCCTACATTGTTTCACCAACGTAGGGTTTGACGCTCCTACCTCTCACACTCATGGCTAGTTGATCTTTTGACACTCAAGGATTGGTGATTCCTCATGTTCCAAAGACCGAGAAAATTTTATTACTTTCTTTATTTTAGTTTTCAGACTTTGTACGTGATGTATGATTTATGTCTCAATCACTTCCTTATGATGTAATAGATGGCTAGTTGAGACTATGTTAGACTTTCGCTTTGTCAAACTCTTTATGATATAAGACTTTCTTTTAAAATCTTTATTTCTATTATCTTGTATAATGTATGCTAAGTGGTTTGTGTAAGGCCTTTCGGGGTTCTATATGTCATATTATGCCTAGGGTATACTATGGATCGTGACACATGCATTGAACAACATTCCACATAGAACAATCAATATAAACATATACATGCATATATACACCTATATACATATACCAATAGCTCAACACTAGACCCATTTTATGAGCACATATTTGTTCCCTTTGATTACCACAAGTCCTAGAAATGGCTATAACCCAGCATTTTCATAACACTTAACCTTACCATTAACACCTAATTACCCCAACAAGCAAACTCAAGGTTATAAATCAAGAATTTGAGAACCACCCCCAATCATTATATTTTTCCTACCTTTACACCAATAAAAACAACCTTAACCATCCAGAAGGCCTAGGCATGAAATCTCGTGTCAATATACAAAACACCATGGGGTAGAAAATAGGTTTTACTACACAAATAAGAAAACATAGCCTACCTGGGTGCCAAGCAATTGCTGCAGAAGTTTCATCATGAACCTTGAACCCTTTGTGAAACTTTAGTTTGTTCATGATCTAAAATAATAATCCAACACAATATTCAATCAAACAATGGCCTAATAAATCTTGGATTAGAACCAAATACTAACCCTAGGCCAATTCATGGTCATTCTATCCAACCCAGGGCTCTTCCTACCATTAAATCATGTTAGAACCCTCCCCAAATAGTAATAACTTAGACTCCAAGGCTCAATAATGAAAGTACAAAGTTGGGGAGTAATAATCTTACCTTTACTTATGTGTTATATGGAAAATCAAGTGCAACCATCTCAAAATTGCCCCTCCCAAGTCTAAGAATACAAAGTACATAAAATAGGGGTTTCGAGATTATTACTACATAAATCCCATTTCCCCTCGCTATAGCGGCCTAACCTGCTATAGCGACACTGCTGCAGTAGAAATTAACCCTGTTATAAAGGTCTGAGCATGACTATAGCAGAATGCATCCTGCTATAAAGGCCTCGACAAAACTTTAGAAACTCATACTTCAGAAAAAGGCCCTTTTTACAGCACAACATCTTCCCATTATGTCTCGACACATACCTTCCATGCCTAGATCAATTCCAGATTTAGACTTAACTTGATTGAATTATCAAAGGCCCAATGGACTCCTTAATGCCTTGACTACAAGAATATCTTCATCAAACCTCAATATTACACTGCCCATTATCAGATGGCCCTAGACCTCACCTAGCCTAGATTTTGTATGAGGATGGCCTAGCCTAATAATGTAAGTCACTACCTGAAAAGTTTTTTGGCCTAAATTTTTTCACCATTGGCCTACTCATATTGACCAAGATGGGTCATTACACCCTAACATTGAATCGACAAAAATGTTTCTATTGTGATGCTCATGTGAAGATTCAATAATTGTTATTCATATCATTATTCACCATATAAAATCCTTGAATGCATTTAAGTTCGACATCAAAGAGTAAATATATTGAAGGAATAAATAGTTGCTTGAATGCATTATTAATGTAACACCTCACAACTCTACTCTTAGAATCCGAATCATTCTCCATAAGTATATAAGCTTGAATTAGGTTATATGCTACTTGATATTTTATTTTAAGGTCCTTTACCAAGTTTAGAAAGTGTATTAGAAGTTGTTTAGGGTCATAAGGGACTTCTAGCGTAAGTTGAGATCAAAATCTTCCTACTAGCTAAGTTTTTCGCAAGAGTTCATGAAAGGATAACCTTCAAATGACCATATATATCTGAATATTAAGAGTTAGTATCCCATGACATATCACATAAAACTTCTATGATCTTCATTCCAATGTCACCGAGTTTGTATCAAATGGAGTTCAGATTGAAAAAGTTTTGACAATTTACCTGGGACACTTCCCGTAGAGTTATCAAAAATCTACCAACTATGAACCCCATTTATAGGTTGTAAAGTGAAGTACAGATGTAATGAATATCACAGAATCAAACTTCTGAAGCCATTTTTTGGACTGATTCTTACGTACCAAACTATGGGTTGTAAATTCAACTATGGGCCATAATTTTGGCTCGTAGAATAAAGTCTTGAAACTTATTTTACTGTCTAATTTTTACGTATTCAACCACTACTAAAAATTTGTCAAAAAATAATAGCCAAAAGTGACGGACTGTGTAGCTATTTTGGTCAAAAGCGACGCAGCCACCTCCGTCGCTTTTTAACCCGACAATTTTCAAAAAGCAACGGACTACATCGCTTATAAGCGACGGACTGAGTCGCTTTTTTACTTCTTTTTTTTTTGAATTTTTTAACAAAGCGACGGACTCCGTCGCTTTATTTTAATTTTCATTTTTTTTCATTTCTAAAGGGCAACGCAGTCCGTCGCTTTTCTGGAAATTTTATCTTTGAAAATCCAAGAAAAGCAACGGACTAAACCATGTTGTCCGCCGCTTTTTCTGCAATATTTTTGATAGCAGCAGCTAGCAGTTTCTGCTACCCACCTGCAAATGCAATTCATTTCAATTCTACACTATTCAGCCCAATCAAACACACACAATTATAAGCAATCTAAACAAAACATAAAACAACAAACTTAAAATAACATTCAAAAGTATCTAAATCATAAATTGAAGACTTATAAAGTCTTTCAAAATTCGTTTCAAAATTTCAAAAAGGTCATAAATGTCCATAGATCTAAACTAGGGAGTGAGATCTACATAATCATCCTCATCACTCTCGTCGTCGGTGTCATCGGGAGCTGAAGTAGTAGGTCGACGAGCGAGGTTCATCATTTGTGCTTTGATTTGCTGAACGGTCTCACTCATGCTTTCTTGTTCAGCTACTCTTCTCCGCTCCGACTCTGCTAGTGCATCTGTAAGTTTAGCTATTTGATCCGACATAGCAGCAATCTGAACACCGTCAAGTGCCTTGGCTTGACGTGACGATCCAATACCTTCTAAGCCTGACTGAAGTCGTCTAACATCGTTTCGAAAGCCTAGACCATAGCATCTACCCTTGTGTGTCCCCCCTACCACTTTTTCTTTCCAAATCTGGGTGGACAGTTCAGGTGTCAATTGGACCGAACTATCTAGATTATCAGCGACGTACTGATGAAAGTCATTCTCCATATTAAATATAAAAATTGACATCAATATATATACATATCATAAATATATTCACTATTAATATATATTATTCATATTAAATAACTTACAAAAGTTCG
>JAJOOR010011142.1:2500-18112 GCA_036250505.1 Solanum acaule
TCTCCTTTTAAAATATCAAAAGAGGAATCACGAATAACCATTGTTTGTTTAGAAGAGAATCTATTATGAACTTCAGACAAGGAATAAGGAGCAGAATAATTAAACTCATCTTTAACCTTTTTTTCATTAGGAATACTAGATGAAGAGCTAGTTTTACCAGCAACCAATTGAATGATCTTTTCACGAAGAGTATTATCAGTAACTTCTTTTAGAAGTTCAATCACATTATCTATAGTGATGGTGAACATATTCATGTCTTCGAATTGAGATTGTAGCTTGTAGAATTCATCATCTTCACAATGACAAATATCACCATGACATTTGCAAGCATCATTCGAATCTTGTTGAACCTTACTAGAAGACTCAGGTTGCTCATCTTCTGTTGCATAACATGCTTCAGAATCATCATAATCTGATTCGGAACCAGAAGTATATAGGAAACTATATATCTTTTCTTGAATATCCTCATCAAGTTCTAGAGTCTTAAGCTTTTCAAGCTTACAATTTGGAGCTATATGCCCAAATTTTCCACATTTATAACATTTAATCTTATCAAGATCTCGTCTTGACCTATTCTTGGTAAATCTATGAGATTTACGATAAGCCCTACGCTCATCTCTTTCTTCTCTAGTCCTTCTTCTAGATCTTCTTTTCTTATGATGAGATCTATGAGATTCTGATTTAGAAGTTTCTCGGTTGGTACCTTTGGAAGTATTTGGTAAACCGAACTGAGTACAAAAATCTCCCAATTGAGACTTTTCTCTAAGCTTATCCATTTTAAGTTGTCTTGAGAGTTTTAACTCATTGCACAAATTTATGCCTTCTTGCGTACAAGCCACAATAAGCTTTCCATAAGTAAAATTACTATAGGGAATAATTCCTTGCGGATCTCTAAGAGTCTTTTTTACTCTTTCTGCAAATAAAGGAGGTAATCCATCAATAAATTTGGCTTTCCAGAATTCTAAACCATTTTCGGGAAGTTCCATTACCCGACTTAAATAAGTATCTTTATACCATCTAAACTCACCTAAATGTCTACATCTAAGACCATTTAGTAAAGATCTAATGGTTTCATATTGATTGATAAATCTACCACTAAAATGTTCTAGGATGGTCAAGACTAAGGTATAAACAGTGTCTTCTCTATTTTTGACTAAAGAAAATCCTAGGTTATCAACTCCTTCGGCTGTAGCCTTAGCATTTATGATTGCTACCTTTGCATCAAGGGTCATATAACTATGCACCTGGATCTGAATTAATCTGTTTGTCTTATAGAATTTATTTTAAATTACTTGCTACTTTGAATCCTAGATGTAAGTTATATGATACATCTAATCAAACTATTTTGATAGAAACTAATTTCGCCAGATCTAAGATCACTACTAGAAGACCGATAAAATCGGAAGAAATTAATTTTCCTACTACTTGGATTCTAGATTCTGTTATACCTCCTGAACAAATGACAGATGATGTCACTAATTCTGAATATTCTCATATTATTCAAAATTCTGATGGAAAAAATTGTATGCAGTTTGATGATAAAAGTATTCCTTATAATAGACATTCTTTTGCTTCTGATAGAAGACTGGCTATTCAACATATTTCCCCGATAGAACCTTTTTATGGCCCAGCTAGGAATCGCGCTGCTTCTTTGCATACTTTATCAACAGTTATATCTGTAGAAAAACAAAAAATTAAAATTGATCCTCGGTTAAACATTGTTCAAACAAATGATAAATCTTCTGATATTTCTGATAAGGATATTCCTTCTGCATCCGAGATGGATTTTAATCTTAATGATGCTTAATGATGAGTGAACATCAAATTGATTTTAGTCTAGGATCACTGGCAAGAAAATATATTCAAAATGAATTTTCGAATGAAAAATGGAACCGATTTAAAACTTGGTTTTTTGACACTTATGGTAAAGAAGATTTAAACAATATTTCTCAAGAATTTTATGAAACTTGTGCTCTACATAATCATATTATGTTCTTTGTGCCATGGTTTATAACCACTTATTTACCTTTATTCATTAACGTTCTTGAAAGATCTTACAAAGATGAATCAGGTAAAATTATTAATTCCATCTACCCTCCTCAAGCTCCGTTTGTTTTACCTAATAATACAGGTATTACTTTTACTGTGTTTCAAAAATTTATTGATAATGAGGTTGCCGCAGTGAGTATAAATGAAATTAATCGTCTTATTTCTCAAAATAATTATTTGGGTCTGTATGTTAAAGTTATTGGTGAACATATTTGTTCTCTAGACAAAAAATTAGATAGTCTAACTAATCTGATTGTTCAAATTGATGATAAGCTGAAATCTGTAAAACAAGTTTCAGAACAGGCTTCTATGTCAAAACAGCCTGATGTTCCTATTCAAAGACCTCCTGAGATTCAGGATTTTATTCTTAGACATCTTCATGATCCTAAAAGCCTTTTAAATAAAAAGTTTTCAGAATTTGGTGCAAGTGCAAAACCTATAAGTCTCGCTGAAGATTTTGCAGATGAGATGGAAGCCACTTTCGATTTCAAGACAAAAGTGGAAATGGAAGTTAATAAACTTCATGGTTATCCAAAGAAGAATAGTGGTAATACGTATGCTAGAAAACCTAGTATTCAAACTTACTACTATCCCAGACCAACTCCTCATGATGTCTTAATAGAGGAAAGAGATTGGAATCAAACTAACACCTCTTATAGTGGAAGCGAGATTTATGAATGGAATCTCAATGGTTTGACTGATAGACATTTAACTATTTTAGTTCATAGGATGCTTATGTATGCTACCATCTGCAAGAGTGTTAATAACACTGACAGGACTATTTGCAAGATGATTATTGCAGGTTTTCTGGGTCAATTAAGAGGTTGGTAGGATAATTAAATGACCCTTGATGCAAAGGCAGCAGTCATAAATGCTAAGGCTACAGCAGAAGGAGTTGATAACCTAGGATTTTCTTTAGTCAAAAATAGAGAAGACGTTGTTTATACCTTAGTCTTGATCATCCTAGAACATTTTAGTGGTAGCTTTACCAATCGATATGAAACCATTAGATCTTTACTAAATGGTCTTAGATGTAGACATTCATGTGAGTTTAGATGGTATAAAGATACTTATTTAAGTCGGGTAATGGAACTTCCCGAAAATGGTTTAGAATTCTGGAAAGCCAAATTTATTGATGGATTACCTCCTTTATTTGCAGAAAGAGTTAAAAAGACTATTAGAGATCTGCAAGGAATTATTCCCTATAGTAATTTTACTTATGGAAAGCTTATTGGGGCTTATACGCAAGAAGGCATAAATTTGTGCAATGAGTTAAAACTCTCAAGACAACTTAAGATGGATAAGCTTAGAGAAAAGTCTCAATTGGGAGATTTTTGTACTCAGTTCGGTTTACCAGATACTTCCAAAAGTACCAACCGAGAAACTTCTAAATCGGAATCTCATAGATCTCATCATAAGAAAAGAAGATCTAGAAGAAGGACTAGAGAAGAAAGAGATGAGCGTAGGGCTTATCGTAAATCTCATAGATTTACCAAGAATAGGTCAAGACGAGATCTTGATAAGATTAAATGTTATAAATGTGGAAAATTTGGGCATATAGCTCCTATGCCCAAATTGTAAGCTTGAAAAGCTTAAGACTCTAGAACTTTATAAGGATATTCAAGAAAAGATTTATAGTTTCCTATATACTTCTGGTTCTGAATCAGATTATGATGATTTGAAGCAAGTTATGCAACAAAAGATGAGCAACCTGAGTCTTCTAGTAAGGTTCAACAAGATTCGAATGATGCTTGCAAATGTCATAGTGATATTTGTCATTGTGAAGATGATGAATTCTACAAGCTACAATCTCAATTCGAAGACATGAATATGTTCACCATCACTGCAGATAATGTGATTGAACTTCTAAAAGAAGTTACTGATAATACTCTTCGTGAAAAGATCATTCAATTGGTTGCTGGTAAAACTAGCTCTTCATCTAGTATTCCTAATGATAAAAAGGTTAAAGATGAGTTTAATTATTCTGCTCCTTATTCCTTGTCTGAAGTTCATAATAGATTCTCTTCTAAACAAACCATGGTTATTCGTGATTCCTCTTTTGATGATTTAAAAGGAGAAATTGAACATTTGAAGAAAGAAATTAAATTCTTAAACAAAATCATATTATTTGTGATCACCGTCTTACTCAAATTGAGTCTGCTAATAGCAAAGGAAAAAATAAGGTTGATGAATCTACTGCTGAAGAAAATACTCTTGCCAACACTTTGAATATTGATCCAAAACAAAATATGTTTTTAGGAATGATGCAAATTGTTATAGCTCATAAATGATATGTTAAATGTACTATATTAATTGATAATGCTTTTTCTATAACTACCATAGCCATGATTGATAGTGGCGCCGATGTAAGCTGCATTCAAGAAGGTCTAGTACCTACTAAATATTTTGAGAAAACAACTCATATGGTTAAATCTGCATCTGGTCATGCTTTAGATATAAAGTATAAATTATCTAATACTCGTATTTGCCAGAATAAAGTTTGTATTCCTCACTTCTTTTTCTTAGTAAAAAATCAGTTATACCCTCCTATTATTCTAGGAACTCTACTTATAAAAATCAAGATATTAGTTATACTTTCATCACCGAGCCTATTTCTAGAGATATTAATGCTCTAATTGAAATAAAACAAAAGCATGTTGATTATTTACAAATTGATATATTTAGTATGAATATATTCGATACTTTAAAATCTGCTAAAGTACAAGAAAAGATTAAACTCATTTCTGAAAAAATGGCCATTGATATTTGTGTTGATCATCCTAGTGCTTTTTGGAATCGGAAAAAGCATATTGTCACTTTTCCATATGAAGATGATTTCTCTGAGGAAAATATTCCTACCAAATCACGTCCTTGTCAGATGAATACCGAATTGGTTGAATTCTGCAAAAAAGAAATTGATAATTTTTTACAAAAGGGTTTGATAAAGCCTTCCAAGTCACCATGGTCGTGTACTGATTTTTATGTTAATAATGTAGCAGAAAAAGAACGAGGTGTTCCTAGGTTAGTTATAAATTATAAACCTTTAAATAAATTTTTAAAATGGATTAGATATCCTATTCCAAATAAAAGAGATTTACTAACAAGATTATATGATGCTAATATCTTTTCAAAATTTGATTTAAAATTTGGATATTGGCCAATTCAAATATTTAAAGACCATTCTTATAGAATGGCATTTAATGTTCCGTTTGGACAATACGAATGGAATATAATGCCCTTTGGTTTGAGAAATGCTCCCTCAGAATTTCAAAAGATTATGAATGATATTTTTAATCCTTATTTGGATTTCATCATAGTTTATATTGATGATATTTTGGTTTATTCATAAACCTTAGAAATGCATATTAAGCATCTAGACAATTTCAAAAAAATAGTCTTTCAAAATGGTTTGGTGATTTCTAAACCAAAAATGAGTCTTTCCCAAATAGAAGTCAGATTTTTAGGTCATTTGATTTGTCAAGGAAAAATTACTCCTATACATCGATCTATTGAATTCGCGTCAAAATTTCCTGATATTATTACTGATAGAACGCAATTGCAGCGGTTTTTGGAAAGTTTAAATTACATTTTCCCCATCTACAAGAATTTGCCTCGCGACTTAGCTCTGTTATACGACAGACTAAAAAAGGATCATAAAAAACCTTGGACTAATAGTCTCACCGATTTGGTAAAAACTATTAAAGAAAGAGTTAGGTCACTGCCTTGCTTAACCCTTGCTAATCCTGCCTGGCCGAAAATTGTGGAAACAGATGCGTCCAATATGGGTTATGGTGGAATATTAAAATAGATCAACCCACATAATAAAAATGAATATCTTATTCGATTTCATTCAGGAAAATGGAGCGATGCTAAAAATAAATATGCAACGGTAGCTCATAAAATGTTAACTATCGTTAAATGTGTTTTAAAATTTCAGGATGATCTTTACAATCAAAAATTTGTGATAAAAACAGATGCTCAGTTAATTAAATATATGTTTGATAAAGATTTCAAACATGATGCATCAAAATTAATGTTTGCAAGGTGGCAAGCACAACTAGCACCTTTTGATTTCAAAATTCTATATAAGAAAGGAAGTGATAACTCTCTACCAGACTTCCTATCAAGAGAATACATTCAAAATGAGTGAGTATAGTTGCAATTCAGAGATTGATGATATTCCAATTTCTCTTTTCTTTACTGAAAAAAGATTAATCACTATTTTAAAGATTCTTCCTCTCAATCGAGATTTGAAAGAATTGATATGTTGGAAAATTATAGACGGAATGGTGATGGACCTTTTCCCATCTATAGAGGAAGCTAATACTTATTATGACGCTTATTGGGAATAAATCTTGATGCTTTATTTGCAAGATGGAAAACCCTTGGGTAACTAAGGGAAGAGGAAGGGGTAATAACCCACGAGGAAAGGGAAGATCATCCCCGAGTTCATCAAGATCGTCATACGAATCTTCATAATCTAATACTCCAATTATACAAAAAGGGGGAATGAGTTTATATAACTTAAACTCTAGAGCGCAAGAAAAAGCCTCGCCATCAATACATCTGGAAGATATTCCAGAGAGTGATCCATTATATGCTAAATTACAGGAGTTTCTAACTCAAAAGCAAGGTGATACTTTTGCTTCAATCGCTAAAGAAGAAGTTGATGATATCAAAACATATGAAAAGGTAGAGAAAAGAGAAATGATATTTCTCTTAGAAAACTCTGACATACAGAGAAGAGAAGAACCTTGGAAGATATTCCAGAGGTATTTAGTTAATGGGCTTTATTTCCCGGGTAAGTCATACAAAACTCAAAAATATTATGAGACTCTGCTGATAAGCACATGTGTTGAATTTCAACATTTTTTTAGGATATAATACAAGTGAGAATTTTAATAACTTCTCTAAAATGATTATAAAACACGTCATTCATATTGAATATTGGGGTATTTCCACAATGACTTAAAGACAATTTAGTCTAAACAAAGTCATAGTAAACTTTACCTATTGGAATTATATCCAAGCATTTAATAAAGTCATCTGTTATAAAAATGAGAGGCATAAACATACTTGATTTATTAAGGTATATGCCAAGATATTTGTTAACCCTTTACCAAATTGGTTTGCCAACTATAAAAATATTGCTCGAACCATTTCTCAAGTTATACAAGGAATGGGTCAAAATTTCTCCAGATCTCAACAAGTTATATCATCAAGAACATATTTGTTACTTTCAACAAATTGAACAGATTTATTTCTTTATAGAATTCTCTGTTCCATGGATTCACAAATGGGTTCCGGAAGTAGATTTCACTGAGGAACAAATCCCCTGCTTATACAGAACTTATTACAATAATTTTTGGGATAAGTTGATGAAGAAAGATCCTCAAACGAAGTCTATATACGGACAAGAACTGCTGGATCTAATTACAAAAACCATTAAAGATTATAAATCAATTCCTAATAAAGGAATTATGATTGATGATTCGACCACAGTAAAGCATATGGCTAGAAAATTTTCTAATCATGATGAAGAATAACAAGATGAAATGATTATGAAATATCTAGAAGAAGTGAAGAAAAAGATTCTTCTAAATCTAACTCGTTACGCAAAATCAGATTCATCAATGCGTAGTGAAACGGGTGAAGATATGCACAAAGCTCAACCATATGAAGAAGAAAGGTCAGTAAATGCACTGAAAAAAGCCGAAGATTTTTTGGCAAAAATGAAAGACAAGATTTAGCAGATAAGCACTACCAACAGGAAAAATGCACTATCAACAGTGGATGTACTGTTTGTAGGTCCCACATAAGGGACTATTTATTACTGTTTCTAGATGCCTCGAAATATCTATAAATAAGGGGCTTTTATTTTGTAAAGAGGTAGGTTTTAGAAACCACCTCTTCTTGTTTTCGTTTGTCTTTCTCTCTCTTATAAAATCTTCTAAGTATTGTAATCTTGCCGGACTTTGGCCGGAGAAATAAAGAGTGCTATTTGTCACAAGGTACTTCCTTTTATTTTCAGTTTTATCTATTATCTCTAGTTTAGCCGTGACTATGTCCGGCTAAAAGAATTTTATCTATGCCGGAATGCTAACTTCAAGAATATATTTATCATGAAAGATCTAGACTTTATATAAATATGCATAAATTTATATTTGGTTTCTTGACTTGATTCCGAGATGGTGGTACAGTCAGATTCAATACAACAAGTTAGTGGCTTTGTCTTAGTGATTCTGTCTAGCCAGCCGTGGTCTTAGCCCGATAAAGAGTGAAAAGGGCACTTTATACCCGGTTAGAACTGCTAGACACATGGGCTCACTGTCAATACGTATTTGAATCTCGACAGACCCTTTGCTTGGGTAAAAGGAGTCCTTCCTTCCATACAGTCATCAAACTATAAAAAAATCTATTTGTATTTCGATTCGAATTTATTCCTTGAATTCGGATGTTAACAAGCTAGATTGAAAATGACCGCGCGGACTACCGCCCGTCTTCTGAGATCCTGTTTCGTTGGTATCAGAGCCTAGGAACTTTCATTGGTATATATATAATTGATGTGAAGAATTTCGGCATAGATATATTCTCTCTCTTATGGAACAAGGAGATGTTAAAAGTTCTCGTTTAGAAGAGGTAGATATACCTCAAAACCTTGATTTGTTAAACAAATGGACTATTCTGAAAGTTAATATAAAAACTATTTATGATTATGGTTGGTTTGATAAAATCTCTAATAAACAGTTGATTAAAACAACTAAACAATCCTTGGCGTTAAACTCATCGAAACAAACTATTCGTTTATTAAATAAGCGTGATATTGAATTATATAAATCTCAATATAAATTCTTGCATATTGGCATGGTTCAAATTGCTTTGAAGCCTTTGACTCTTAAAGGGTTACCAGAGACTTTCTTAGCTGCTCTTCGTGATGCGAGAAATCTAAATTTTCGGCAGTCTTTGATGGGTTCGATAGAATCTACAGTGGCCTATGGCCCAGTTTATTTTAATGCTCAGCCAAATTTGCAGTTATCTTTGACTGATTCTAATATCTTAGATGCTTTAACTTTGAATGTTAAAACACATGGTTATAACTATGCACCTGGATCTGAATTAATCTGCTTGTCTTATAGAATTTATTTTAAATTACTTGCTACTTTGAATTCTAGATGTAAGTTATATGATACATCTAATCAAACTATTTTGGTAGAAACTAATTTCGCCAGATCTAAGGTCAATACTAGAAGACCGATAAAATGGGAAGAAATTAATTTTCCTACTACTTGGAATATAGATTCTGTTATACCCCCTGAACAAATGACAGATGTTGTCACTAATTCTGAATATTCTCATATTATTCAAAATTCCGATGGAAAAATTTGTATGCAGTTTGATGATAAAAGTATTCCTTATAATAGACATTTTTTTGCTTCTGATAGAAGACTGGCTATTCAACATATTTTCCCGATAGAACCTTTTTATGGTCCAACTAGGAATCGCGCTGCTTCTTTGCATACTTTATCAATAGTTATATCTGCAGAAAAATAAAAAATAAAATTGATCCTCGGTTAAACATTGCTCAAACAAATGATAAATCTTCTAATATTTTTGATAAGGATATTCCTTCTGCATCCGAGATGGATTTTAATCTTAATGATGCTTAATGATGAGTGAACATCAAATTGATTTTAGTCCAGGATCACTGGCAAGAAAATACATTCAAAATGAATTTTTGAATGAAAAATGGAACCGATTTAAAATTTGGTTTTTTGACATTTATAGTGAAGAAGATTTAAACAATATTTCTCAAGAATTTTATGAAACTTGTGCTCTACATAATCATATTATGTTCTTTGTGCCATGGTTTATAACCACTTATTTACCTTTATTCATTAACGTTCATGAAAGATCTAGACTTTATCTAAATATGCATAAATTTATATATGGTTTCTTGACTTGGTTCCGAGATGGTGGTACAGTCAGATTCAATACAACAAGTTAGTGGCTTTGTCTTAGTGACTCTGTTTAGCCAGCCGTGGTCTTAGCCTGATAAAGAGCGCTTTATACCCGGTTAGAATTGCTAGACACATGGGCTCACTGACAATACGTATTTGAATCTCGACAGACCCTTTGCTTGGGTAAAAGGAGTCATTCCTTCCATACAATCATCAAACTATAAATAGATCTATTTGTATTTCGATTCAAATTTATTCCTTGAATTCAGATGTTAACAAGCTAGATTGAAGATGACTGCGCGGACTACCGCCTGTCTTTTGAGATCCTGTTTCTTAAGCTGTCTTGAGAGTTTTAACTCATTGCACAAATTTATGCCTTCTTGCGTACAAGCCCCAATAAGCTTTCCATAAGTAAAATTGCTATGGGGAATAATTCCTTGTGGATCTCTAAGAGTCTTTTTCACACTTTCTGCAAATAGAGGTAATCCATCAATAAATTTGGATTTCCAGAATTCTAAACCATTTTCGGGAAGTTCCATTACCCGACTTAAATAAGTATCTTTATACCATCTAAACTCACCTAAATGTCTACATCTTCAACTTTCGGAATAGTCCATTTGTTTAACAAATCAAGGTTTTGAGGTACATCTACCTCTTCTAAACGAGAACTTTTAACATCTCCTTGTTCCATAAGAGAGAGAAGGCTTTGTCTTAGTGACTCCGTCTAGCCAGCCGTGGTCTTAGCCCGATAAAGAGTACTTAAATAAGTATTTTTATACCATCTAAACTCACCTAAATGTCCCAATAGGTAAAGTTTACTATGACTTTGTTTGGATTGTTCAGTTGTTTTAATCAACTGTTTATTAGAGATTTTATCAAACCAACCATAATCATAAATAGTTTTTATATTAACTTTCGAAATAGTACATTGTCTAGTACCTACTAAATATTTTGAGAAAACAACTAATATGGTTAAATCTGCATCTTCAGCGAGGCTTATAGGTTTTGCACTTTATTTTGTAAAGAGGCAGGTTTTAGAAACCACCTCTTCTTGTTTTCGTTTTTCTCCTACCTCTTCTAAATGAGAACTTTTAACATCTCCTTGTTCTATAAGAGAGAGAATATATCTATACCGAAATTCTTCACATCAATTATTAAATTGCATTTATAAAAGGAGTTCCTAGAATAATAGGAGGGTATAACTGATTTTTTACTAAGAAAAAAAAGTTAGAAGTTTCTCGGTTGATACCTTTGGAAGTATCTGGTAAACCGCAACGGTAGCTCATGAAATGTTAACTATCATTAAATGTGATTCTTCTAAATCTAACTCATTACGCATTGATGAAAAAACACTAGGATGATCAGCACAAATAACCAAATTGGTTGAATTCTGCAAAAAAAAGAAATTGATAATTTATTACAAAAGGGTTAATAATAATAATAATAATAATAATATATCATATCATAAGAGAGGTGATAGTGCCTACGTGTCAGCACCTCAAAAAACATGCCTTTTAAAAAATTAAAATTTATTAATTACATGTAATAGAATTAAATAATAAATTACTAATATTATTTATTTTAAAAAATAAAAATAATTATTAATTCACTAAAGATCAGTTTTTACCTCTTTTTAAAAAAATTAAATTTTTATAGTTACTTTAACTTTTTACTGTTTTTCAAAATTTAAATAAAAATAAAAATTTTAAAAATTGAGGGTAGTTATTTATTAATTTTAAAATTCAAAAAAAAAATCACCACGTAAGTCATTTGAGAATTTTAAGGAATAAGTTGGCATCATACAAAAACCAAATTTGCAAAATTAATATTAAACGTTTGTGATTCCTTTTTTGTGGGAAAATATTTTTCACCATCCTTCCACAATCTCCTTATTTATAGCATAACAAATACATATAACAAGGTTAAATAATAAATTACTATTTTATTTTTAAAATGATTTAAAAGTAGTTTTTACAACTAAACGAGAAACAAATTTTAAAACAGTTCTAAAAATAGGATGCATGATTCCTCTTTTTGTGGAAGTAATTATATGTACTTTATTTAGATATATAATCCTTAAAAATAAAATAAAACTACAAAAAGGGTTTTAAATTTAATGTGGTATAATTAGATAAATGTCAGCCAATTAAAAGAAAAAAAATTGCCAACCACGTTTGCCAAGTGCAGGAAGACCAAGCATCAAATTAGCACATTTTAAAACTTACTTAAATTAACAGTATGAAACTTAAGTAAATTAACATGAATTTAAAAAGGAGAAAAAAAAACGTTGTCATTTTGATTATATCCCTAATTTTTTCCAATTAATTTTATTTTAAAAAAAATCGCTGTGCATCAATCATTTTAAATAAATAAATAAATAATAGTAAAACTGCCCACTAATTAAAAGAAACGGTTATAAAGATAAATTTTACTTTTAAAATAATATAACTAATTTTTCAAATTAAGTAACCAACTCATCGTAATATTAAAAAAAATTGAAATTAAAAATTAGTAATTTTTTATATTTGAATTTAAAGTGGTTATCTTAAACTGCTCTACCCATTACCTCTTTTTTCTCTCTATATATACACAATTAAAAAATTCAGAAAATCAAATCCATCAACGTTTTCAAAAATATATGGAGATTGATTATTCGACACAATTGAATAAGATACATTTATGAATATTGCTTTTATCCATTTGGTGATTTTATATTTAGTTTGATTATTTTTTTTGGTTCAGATTTCTTGAGACTTAACAATATTCTTATAGATTTCGAGAATTTATTCGATGTATAATTCTACAATGTGATGAATTTCTTTTTCCTTACAATCTCTCAACATATATTATGTAATCATTGTAATTTTTCATATTAATTTTATTGATTAATTTGCAAGTTTAAGATATTCATTCATATGATCTGTACCACTAATATATTTTGATATTAAAGACTTTCAGTCATTAGACTATAGTAGTGATGACATTAACAAGAAATTAATGTTGATAAGAATTAATAAGACTAAATAAGGGGGATATTATTATTTGCATGTTTATCAGAATTAAAATTACTCAACAATACTGATTTTTTGTGATAGGTATTTCTTCACTCTCTTTTCTTTCTAACTATTATTTAATATTAATTGTTTGTCATTATTTTTTTTTCGTTATTTAAATAAGATTTTCATCCGTTCCAAATTACAAATCGATGAGAATTATACAGGTTAGAATTCTTTTTTTTTAATCTATTCCTCATTCAATAATATATATTTATGAAATGCTTTAATCTCAAAAAGTGAAATTTATTTAACATTTTCTTCAAAAAAAAATTGATTTATAGAATTTTGAAGATTAATTATATTCCAGTAATCTTTATATCATGTTTCACTAAAGTAAAAGCCTAAATGTGTTGATGAAATGTTATCACTAATTTAAAATTAGAGTTCACTAGAAGAAGAAATCCATGAGAAGTTTGAAAGTATTATATCCACAAAATATGTTTGAATAAAGTACGAGAAGTTTGAAAATAATTTTAATTATTTGTCATGTTTTTAGTTTTTACAAAAAAACAAATTTTTAAGTTTGCTGATTTTCTTATTCAAATACAAGTATGTATTATATATTGTTTTGTGGTCTTGCATGATTATTATATACCAGTGATTGGATTATTTTTTGACAAAATAAGAAGTTAAATATGTGATATGATATTATCACTAATTAAAAACAAATCCAAAAGAAGAAGATACATATAAGAATGATGAACACTACACTCACTTTATGGAAAATTGGCATTACATTTCATGTTGGTAAATCAATTTAAGTAAAGCCTAATCAATGGAATTTTTTGTTTTTTAAAAATCGTTTGAAAAAATAATAATCTATTTGGAACATATTGGTGTTATGAGACGTATTTTAAACACCATGTATTGACTTCTTTAGTTTCTTTCTACTAACATTTAGAGATAGTATGAAGGTTCAGACTTTGCATTAGTTTAAAATAAATTATTTTACAGAAACAAATAACTAAAGAGTTTATTGATAAATTGAAAAATGAACTAATTCAATGAATATAATAAGATTTTATAAATAGCATATATATTTATTTAACATATATATAACAATTAATTTAAATTTGCTCAATAAAATGAAAATTAAATTAAAATTGTTCATTAATAAAATTACAAGAAATAATATAAAAAAGAGTATAAAAATAAAAATAAATGCAACTATTTTTACAAAAAAGATTAAACTTACAATAAAATATATAAATTTTAAATTCTAAGTTGAGAAGAAAGTTATAAGTAAATAAATTATATAATATAGTTGAAGATGTTTTTACAAAAGAAAATTAAATTTAAAATAAAAAATTTATATTTTGTATTCTATGATGGGAAGAGAAGTTATAAATAAATAAATTATGTAATATAGTTTGTTAGCTTGGATTAAAGTAGTTATTTTAAATTTCAATTGAGATATAAAGTTTTTTTTAATTATTTAAGTTAACAAGTAAGTTATAAGTAAACAAATAAATTATGTAATATAGTTGTTAGTTTAGAGTTATATATATCTTTTAACTATATTTTTTAAATATTATTAAAAGAAGGGAAAAAAGGATCCTCATTAAGCCAATCAATGGTTAAGCCAAAAAAGTCAAATTGATACATTCCGTTTTTACATTCATTTTCATTAAAATTGTCTTCTCATAATATCCACGCAAAACATATCATATTATACAAAAAAAAAAATACTTTGGTTTGAAAGCAACCAAATTAATTATTTTTTGAAAATAAATTTATAACAATATCATTCAACTAAAAGAATTATATAGTACTAAAATATCATACAATTATATAATTATTTTTAACATCATATAATTGATATATAATTTTTTGGAAAAATTGAAAAACAAAATTCAAAAGTTTTAATAGCATTCCTACAATTTGATATTTAAGTGATAAATCTTTTTAAATTTAATTTTACGTTTAGCAAGAACTTTTCTAATTTATATTATTTTAATCTAACGATTAAATTTTCTTATATTTTTATTATTATGACAAGAGAATAATATGAATGTGGTGAGATTATTTATGATTTTGAATAATTCATAAAATAAATAAATTAAATAATATGAAATATTATTGTCAAATTAAAATAATGAACTAAGTTTATATATTGATTTATTTGCATAAGAATTCTATTATAACCTATCAATGTGCTAAATAGTAACATTCTCTCATGTAAAATTTACAATATCATTTTATAACAAGTTAAAATTTAAAATTGTCAATAAATAAGTATTATAAATTTATAATATCAATATTAAAATTGTCAACTAATCGCGCACCGCGCGGGTACGTATATTAGTAATAATAGTAATGATGATGATGATCATATAATTATAATAATAATAATATAATAATAATAATAATATTATAATAATAATAATAATATAATAATAATAATAATAATAATAATAATCTATCTATATATAAAAGGAGAGGAAAAAAACGACACTTGTCAGCACCACAATTATTCTTGAATTTTATTATTTTTAGTTATTTTAAATAATAAATTCAAATTCAATAACTTAATTGTCTTTAGTTAATTT
>JAJOOR010011143.1:0-27108 GCA_036250505.1 Solanum acaule
AGTGTAGGTTCCGGCAAGTGATCCCTCCTAGCTAGTTTGAAGTGTTGGATTGCTTTCCTCCAAGACTTGGTATGTCCTCATGGATTCGAGGATAAGACTTTTAAGTTCTTTTGTTCATGTAATAGACTTAATATACTTCTTTTGATTGTAAAGGGTCGTGTCCCTACTTATGTTTTGTGACTGTGTCTAAGATGGCCATGTGAGACTTAGACTTCCGCTGTGTGTTTTTTTTAAGTCGTTTTAATGAAGTTTAAATGTGTGGATGTAAATAAGTTTTTTTTTTCATTCCGCTCTATTTTCATTATTGAATGCAATGAATGACTATGTGGCTCGTATAAGACCCCTTCGGGGTCGAATACGCCATGTTACGACTAGGGGGTACTCTCGGGTCGTGACAATCGCGCTATTAGGTACTGTGGTTTTTCCCCAAGGCCCAAGCCTCAACATCAACACCCGGGTAATAATGCTTGCATACACTCTTTTACACGGGTATCTAAACCAAGGGTAAGTGAAGTATTATCCCATCGCGCCTGTCATCCTGTCTGACATGTACCGTGCTTTAGGAAAATATAAGGAAGGACATCGCTACTTTCAGGGCTGCAATCTCCTCCTCCAATGGTGGATACTGAGTCACTTAGCGAAGGGACACGGGACACAACAACTACACATCCTCGATGATAATAATGCTCTTAAGGGTTTGAATGATATGTTGTTTTGGACAGATTTGGAAAATAGGAGGACTAGAGGAAGATGGGCTCAGATTTTCTCCGAGCTGAGAGAAGAAGATATTCAGTGGATGTTCAATCGCTTCATTTCAAAAGATGTCATAGTATGGGGCCACAGACAACTCGTACTTTCTCTACCAGATATTCGAGGTATCCTCCCTTATGCACCCGTCCGGAACCTGAGACAATTCGAAAGAAAACAAACTACACCTCCAGATGCATACTACCATATTTATGTGTTCGACATCGGGGATGATAGAGTGCTTGAGGCCTCAGAGATGCTGAAGGAATGGAAAAAGGCATTGCGAATGAACAAAGACACCATTGCCGCGGATTGGTTCAACGCTGGGTATGATGAAACTAACAAGGCTAGGTTGAAAGGTAATCTGCAAGGTATCTCCTTCCCGGTCCCAAACACTTAACGCAGTGTGGAGGAGAAAGAGTCCAAAGCTTTGATAGAATTAAGAGAGGTGAAAAGGAAAGCTCAGGAAATGTACAATGCATTCCTTCAAAAGCAAGAGGAGGAGAAATGTGCCTTCGAGAGTGTAACTCAAGAATTAGAAAACTTGAGAAGCGATCTGGGAGAGCTCAACTTATGGATTGGAGATAAGAAAAGTGGGATGTGTCTCGAAGACTGGGAAGAGAAAGGCCGCCGGAGCGAAGGATACTTGCTAATGATTCAATACAGGCTTCAGCATCTCATGGCACAGAACAAGAGGAGCAGATCAGAAGCAAGACCATCAGGGACCTCCTAGTTGATTTCACCCCTGCATGGGCTTGCCTTTTTTTTTTGGTACTCTCTGCAAATGACCCCTGCGTGGGCTTGCCTTTCTTGTATTTTGGTACTCTCTGCAAATGACCCCTGCGTGGGCCTTTTCTATCGTGTTTCCCGTCTATTCCCTACTTCCCCTACTTATTTTCGCTCTTCTGAACATCATTTTATATGCAAAATTTGCATTGGGGTAACAAAATGGTTCAATTCTACACATACATCTTTCAAATATGCTAAGCCTACCCTTGGCACAAAAAGGGCCCCTACTTGTTTAGGATGCGCGATATATGTCTTTGTGCTTTAAACTGTTTATGTGATATGTTGCTTTGAATGAAGACATTTTTTAACCCACTCCTTTTCGAAAATTTTCTGAAAATCTCCACAATGCAAAATACAAGTCACTACCAAAATTCCATGAGTCTTGAGTTTCTCAGTCAGAAACAAAATCCTACTACCAAATCCTAAAACATTACTCTATCATCTCAGGAAAAGTAGAATTGCTGCTAAGATGGAAAAATGCAAGAATGTCGAGGTGAAGTTGACTGAGGAGAGTCTAAGGATGAAACTGCGCCGATTCAAACAAGAAATTTGAGAGATGGGAGAAAGAAAGATAGAAGTAGAACTAGCCACCGCAGTTGCGCAAGCCAAAAGTGCAGCACTAGACGCGGAGTTGGCGGCTAAGATGGCAAAATATGCTATTATGAACGAGGAGACGGTTGCTATGTGAAAGGAACATGATGTCTTCAATATTGATATAACCATGAGGCTTCAAAAGATACATGGAAAATACTCTTTCTTCAACCAAGAGGCCGCCAGCAGTGGTCCCGAAGGCACTGGACCTGAATCTGTTGAAGAGCAACTTGAGGAGGAAATTATCTATAGGCCTCCTTTCCAGGGACGGTAGAAAGAAGGGAATGAGAAAATCGCCCCCGAAGCATACAATTTTACCCCCCGTGATTAAGGTGACAATCGGAAGAAGAATCACTTGGATGGAAGCGCATTTTATCTTTTAGGAACTTTATCGCCTGTTTTTACTTTTCTTGTAATCTTCAAGAAATGAATGAATGAAAATGAAAGTTTCCTTTGTATTCGAACTACGTTGGGCCAAAATTCTCCTTGGGAGATACGTAGGCAGCCTTTCAAGGCCCGACCCCTTTCTTTTTAAAATTTTCTTTTCCCCCTTTCATTCTACAAGGAAACATTGAATTCACATCAACAGATGTCGAGAGATGCTGCAAGAAGACCTTAGCTCAACGCAATTCAACCTTTCTGAGTCACTAGCCTCAAAATAAAGCGAGCAAATTCCTGCTTTTTCAAAAAATCAGTCCCCATTATTCGTGGGTTAACATGTTCTCAGACAAAGCAACTTTTATGTGTTTATCTGCTTTCTATGTGATATCTTGCATTGTTCATCCAGAACTAATACTAACAGATTTTCCTTTGAGTTATTTTTCTCTACAGGTAGTAAGAACTGATCTGTGTTGATACACTGGCCGATCATCCTTATTTCACTAAATCTAAAGGTCCTATAGATTCCTTCCCCAATCAAAGTTCACAGAAGGGAAAAGCAGCGATGAATGATAACAATGAAGAGATTGACCTTACCGATGTTGTGGTGGCTCAGCCCGCCCTTGCCGATCAGAATGAACTCATCCTGTAGTTGATGCAAGAAATTGCTGAGATGAGGGTCGAGATGCAGAGAAAACAAGATTAGCCTCCTCTATTTTTTCTTGTCAATGCTCAACCAGACGGAAGACCTCCATCTCAAGTTCCTTCTCCTAATGTGGAACAAGCTCAAAACCCGCCTTCAAGTCCTGCACATAATCCCCCCATCATTGCCCTTACCACCCAAAACCCCCATTACGCTTCAGCCTCTCATCAAACACCACCCCCTCCTCAAAATACCAACCTCTAAGAACCACTCCCTCCCCACAATGCAAACCACCAAACTAGCCTACCCCCTCAAAGCCAAAATGTTAACCGCCCACACATTTCCCTCTATCACCAAAATCAACACACCAACCCCCCAGACATTCCCTCAAAATTACCAAGCCACTCAAAAGGCCCAAAGTCACTCTATTGCTCCATCCCTAACTTAGAAAGCCACTTTCCGAATCCCAATCCCCAATGAGCCTTACGCTAATTGTTCTGAGCTCAACCACTATGAGGAAAGGGAAAGAGAGTGGAGGTCAAAGGAAAAGACGGCCAAGATAGATATGAAAAAGGAAATTAGAAAAGCCATCGGGTTGAGTTACGAAGACCTGTGTATTCATCCAAATTTGGACCTCCCGGAAGGGTTCAAGGTGCAAAAATTCGACATATTCGAAGGGACGGGGTACCCCTTAGCACACCTGAGGGCCTACTATGACCAACTCGTGGGAGTTGGGAGAGAGGAAACTTTGTTAATGCGGCTTTTTAGTCGAAGTCTGAGCGGAGAGGATCTAGAATGGTTTACGTCTCATGAAACGAGACAGTGGTCTAGCTGGAACGCCCTGGCTAAGGACTTCATCGAACGATTCGCCTACAATGTGGAGATCATTCCCGATCGTTACTCCTTGGAGAAATGAAGCAGAAGTCGACCAAAAGTTACAGAGAATTCGCATATATATAGCGAAAGGAGGCAGCTAGAGTTAGACCTCCAATGTCAGAAAAGGAAATTGTCGAAGTGTTTGTGCGGGTGCAAGAGCCCGAATATTATGACAGAATCATGTTGCTCGTTGCAGCAAAATTTGCTGAGATAGTCAAGGTAGTCACTATCGAAGATGAATTGAGAACCGGGAAGATTGCCCGTGTTGCTGCCTCACCCGAATCTTCGGGCTTGTTGAACAAGAAAAGAGAGGATGTGTCCTCTATCTCTTATGAGGGGAAGAGGACCCCAAGGAAATCCTCATCATACCAAGGTCGTTCTCGACCTTCACAGAGTTCGTACCGGCTTGTTATGCATAGGATGATTAAAAAAATACCCCTCCCTCGAGTTATCAAAATACTCCCCCTCCTAGCTACCAAACTCCCCCTAATGTCTACCAAACTCCCTCTCCAGTTCACCAAACTCCACCTAATCACTACCAAAATGTTGCCCCCAACTATGCCAACGTTCAGGCAAACTACCAAACTTCTCTCCCAATGTACCAAAACCCAGCTCCACTTTACCAAAATATCCCTTCGAACTACCAAGCTCCACAACCAAATTATCAAACCAACTCATATCCCAGATATCAAGCCCCCCGTCCAAACGCCCCAAATTTTCGCTAGATGCCTCCTCCACAACAAGAAAACTACAATTCCCATCCAAGATTTGAGAAAAAAATAGCCCAAAATTTTACTCCTCTCGTCGAGAGTCAAACACAGCTGTTTGAACGGCTGACTGCGGCAGGTTTTATGCATCCAGTTGGACCCAAGCCCGTTGATACCAGTTCTACGTTTTACACACCTGACCAAAAATGTGCATATCATTCCAACAGTATCAGACATGATACTGAAGACTGTATCAACTTGAAACACAAGATCTAAGATTTGATTAACCAGAAAGTTGTCACGCTTCACACTGCTGCACCAATGTCAACAACAATCCTTTGCTAAATCATGGGGGCGTCAATATCAATATGATAGAGACAAATGATGATTGGTGCGTAACAAAGGCGATAGTTTCAGTCCTTCCTGATGAATTGGAAAGGGCTGTGGCCTCCTTGAGCATTAGAGAGAAAAAAGAGTTTGTTATTCTGACACCCCAGAAGGCTGTTGCCTTGGTGCCAAGAGAAAATCTTGCTCGATCGAAGTTCGTGATTGAAACGGCTGTTACCCAGGGTATGACCAGATCGGGCAGGTGCTACACACCAGAAGAGTTAGCCCAAGGAGTATAGAAGAAAGATCAGTCTAAAAGGCCAATCAGTGAAGCTGAAGAAAAGGTGTTCGGGAGAAAAATGCAACCAAAAGATTATTCAATTGTGAAGCATTTGGAGAAGGCGCCGGCTCAGATCTCTGTGCGGGCCTTATTGATGAGTTCGCAGTTGCATAGGCAGGCTCTGATTAGGGCTTTGGATGATACTTATGTTCCTGTGGGTACTAACAGTGACAATCTTGTAGCCATGATAAACCAGGTCATTCGAGGACACCGAATCAGTTTTTGTGACGAAGAGCTGCCCTTTGAAGGCAGGATGCACAACAAAGCTCTGCAATTCACCATCAAATGCCGGGATCAAGTTATAAATCGTGTTTTGGTCGACGATGGGTCCGGTCTCAACATCTGCCCACTTTCGACTCTCAAGAAGCTGAAATTCAACTTGGGAAAGGTTCAACAAAACCAGGTCAATGTGAGAGCTTTCAATGGAGTACAGACAGACATGATAGGGGCAGTAAATTTTGATATTCAGATGGGACTTACAGAATTCAATGTGCAGTTTCAGGTGTTGGACATCAATACCAACAACAATTTGCTTCTTGGAAGACCGTTTATCCACATGATTTCACCAACTGATGAAATTTGTTTGGAAGGACCAGGAATTGGTCATTCATGGTGAGGGGAGTCATTCCGATGGGTATGAGCTGATCGTTCACGAGGTTTCCCGAGGTTGTGATTTCTACACGGTGGAGCTGGTAAATGCCACCGGTGATGATTTGGCTCCGCAACCTCCTATGCCATCCGTGTACAAGATGATTGCTACTGTCATGCTGCAGAATGGTTTCGAACTAGGTTTTGGATTGGGGAAGCATTTCCAAGGAATCGTCGAGCCTATCAAATTCCCACCAAAGGAGCAAAGTTTGGTTTGGGATATGTCCCAACAGATGACGAAGCAGAGATGAAGAACAAGAATATTGATAAAGCATTGGCCAGGCCAATTCCTCATCTGTACTAGTCATTCTCGGTGCGAGGATATGTCAATGATGATGGTCTCGGGGAAGGAATCTTGGGCCTTTTTGAGGAGATTGATGCGGTCATCGAAGAAGAAGCTAGGACATCAGGCACCCGTGATGCAGAACCTGCGGAGCAATTGCAGAATTGGACCTCCACATCGCTCCTGATTTCCCGTACAGCTTGGTAGAAAAGACATGCGTCTTTGTTTGTTTTTTTAAAATCGGTGGTAGTCCGGAAGAGGCCCGAGACCCACATTTTATGCAGTTTTATTTGTTTGAAGCTTTTAAACTCCCTTGTGATGTTTAAAAAGGCAAAATGGCCCTTGGCCATGGCCAAAGTTCGTTCTTGCCTTTCAATTTAAATGAAAGCCTCTTTTATAGAAAATTTGTTTACTTGTCTGTTTATATTTTACTTTTCTAACTTTGTTTGTTTATGATTTCAGTAATAATAATTAAAACCTGTCAATGTCATGTCATGTCATGAACCGAGTGAACAAAATGAGGCAGGTGATGATGAGTGCGAGGAATACAGAGAAGAAAATGAGGTTCCCGAACATGTTGTTGAAGAGTTTCGTCAATTCGAAAATCAACACAAGCCAAATTTGGAAGAAACTGAAACTGTGAATCTCGGAGATGAGGAATGTGTTAAAGAACTAATAATCAATGTCCATCTGACGGAAACTCAAAGAAGAGACTTGGTCCATTTGCTCAGAGAGTACATTGATGTGTTTGCCTGGTCTTACAGAGATATGCCAGGAATAAGTACGAATATGGTGTCCCACAAGTTGCCGATTAACCTAGATTTCAGTCCAGTAAAACAAAAGACTTGGAAGTTCAAGCCTGAGTTGAATTTGAAGATCAAAGTAGATTGAGTCCCAAGTAGTGGAAGTGACGCAGTATCCGACTTGGTTAGCTAATGTTGTTCCCGTTGCCAAGAAAGATGGAAAAATCAGAATTTGTGTTGACTACAGAGATCTTAACAAAGCTAGCCCGAAAGATAATTTTCCATTGACAAACATTCACATCCTCATTGATAATTGTGCTAAGCATGAGATGTAGTCATTTATGGATTGTTATGCGGGTTACCACTAGATCCTGATGGACGAAGAAGATGCAGAAAAGAAAACTTTCATCACGCCTTGGGGTGTATATCATTATCGGGTGATGTCGTTTGGTCTAAAAAATGCCGATGCTACTTACATGAGGGCTATGATGACCATTTTTCACGATATGATTCACAAGGGGATAGAGGTGTATGTAGATGATGTCATAATCAAGTCCCACGAGAGTTCGGATCACTTGACTCACTTGAGAAAATTCTTTGATCGCTTGCGTCGATACAATTTGAAGTTAAATCCCGCCAAATGTGCTTTTGGAGGAGTGCCAGCTGGCAAGTTGTTGGGATTTATAGTCAGCAGGAGAGGCATTGAGCTTGACCCTTCCAAGATCAAAGCGATCCAAGAATTACCTCCTCCGAAGAGCAAGAAAGAAGTGATGAGTTTTTTAGGAAGGTTGAACTACATCAGCCGATTCATAGCTCAATCCACCGTGGTGTGTGAGCCCATCTTTAAGTTATTGAAAAAAGATGCCTCGACCAAGTGGACCAGAGAATGTCAAACTGCATTTGACGCCATCAAGAACTATTTGTCCAATCCACCGGTGTTAGTTCCTCCACGAGAAGGGATTTCGTTATTGCTATATTTTTCGCCCTCGGATAATGTATTGGGATGCGTGTTGGGTCAACATGATGAGACTGGGAAGAAGGAGCCAGCCATTTATTACTTGAGCAAAAAGTTCACTCCATATGAGGCTCATTACACTCTTTAGGAGAGAACATGTTGTGCTTTGACTTGGATCGCTCAAAAGTTGAGACATTATTTGTCTTCTTATACCACATACCTTATTTCCAGGATGGACCCGTTGAGGTATATTTTCCAGAAAGCAATGCCGACCGGGAAGTTGGCTAAATGGGAAATGCTCTTGAGCAAGTTTGACATTGTGTATGTGACACAGAAGGCGATAAAAGCACAAGCCTTGGCTGATCATCTTACGGAGAATTCAGTTGATGAAGAGTATGAACCGCTCAAGACTTATTTTCCCGATGAAGAAGTAGCATTTGTGGGTGAAGATATTTCTGAAACATATCCTGGTTGGAGAGTATTCTTTGATGGAGTGGTAAATCACCAAGGGAAAGGTATCAGAGCAGTCTTAGTGTCAGAATCCGGTCAGCATTATCCTATGGCAGCTAAACTCTGATTTAATTGCACGAACAACATGGCTGAGTATGAAGCTTGCATCCTCGGTTTAAAGATGGCAATCGATATGAACATTCATGAGCTTCTACTTATTGGAGACTCAGACTTACTGATTCATCAAGTTCAAGGAGAATGGGCAGTGAAGAACCCAAAGATCACGCCATATATGCAGTATGTACAGAAGTTGTGCAAAAGATTTCGCAAGATTGAGTTCAGGCAGACTCCCGGGACACAGAATGAGTTGGCCGATGCTCTTGCCACCATTGCCTCGATGATTAAACATCCGGATACAAGTTATATTGATCCCTTGGATATAGAGGTAAAAGAGCAACCTGTTCATTGTTCACACGTTGAAGCAGAACCAGATGGCTTACCTTGGTATTTTGACATCAAAAAGTAGTTAGAGACCAGGACTTATCCTGAGAATGCAACGTTTAACCAGAAGAAGTCGATACGCCGTATGACCCTCAATATCTTTGCAAGTGGGGAAATCTTTTATAGGAGGACTCCAGATTTAGGTCTTCTCAGATGTGTTGATGTTGGTGAAGCTATAAAACTTCTTGAACAAATACATGTCAGAGTTTGTGGTACTCACATGAATGGGCTCACTTTAGCTAGTAAGATCCTCCGAGCCGGTTATATTTGGTGTTTATGGAGCACGATTGTTGCAAGTCTGTGCAGAAATGTCATAAATGTCAAGTGCATGGTGATTTGATCCGAGTCCTGCCTCACGAACTCAACGCTATGAGTTCAACTTGGCCGTTTGTAGCATAGGGCATGGATGTCATTGGTCCAATAGAGCCAGCCACCTCTAACGGACACAGATTCATTTTGGTTGCCGTTGACTACTTCACCAAGTGGGTGGAAGCAGCTTCATATAAGTCGGTGACCAAGAAGGTTGTAGCTGACTTTGTTTACAACAACTTAATATGTAGGTTTGGAGTACCAGAATCCATCATTACTGACAGTGGAGCGAATCTCAACAGTCATATGATGAGAGAGATATGTGAATAATTCAAGATTACTCACCAAAACTCAACCGCTTATCGTCCCTAAATGAATGGAGCTGTAGAAGCCGCCAACAAGAACATAAAGAAGATTTTAAGGAAAATGATTGATAATCGCAGAGGTTGGCATGAGATGCTACCATATGCTTTGTTGGGCTACCGAATGACTGTCAGAACATCAGTAGGAACTACTCCATATTTGCTAGTATATGGAACAGAAGCAGTTATACCTGCAGAAATTGAAATACCTTCATTGAGAATCATCCAAGAAGTTGAATTGAGTGATGTTGAATGGGTTCGGAAGCGGATTGATCAGTTAACATTGATTGATGAGAAGAGAATGGTTGTTGTTTATCATGGTCAATTGTATCGACAGAGAATGATTCGTGCTTTCCACAAGAAAGTAAGAGACAGAATGTTTGAGGTTGGTCAGTTGGTTCTCAAACGTATTTTCCCTCACCAGGATGAATATAAAGTGAAATTTGCACCAAATTGGAAAGGACCTTACATGGTTCGCAAAGTATTATCTGGGGGTGCCTTGGTCCTGTCGGAGATGGATGGCACCGAATGGCCAAAACCAATCAATTCATATGCTGTCAAGAGATACTATGTGTGAAGTTTCAGTTTGTACTTTCTGTCATTTCCCTGTAATCATTCTATTTGCTTGTAATAGCATCGTTTTAAATTTTATCCCTTTTGTAATGAACTACGTCTGACCTGAATTCTCAAGAATGAGATACGTAGGCGGCCTATGTCGACCTCGGTCACCCCTTTATCCCCTTTAAATATTTCTTTGTATTTGAACTACGTTCGACCTAAATTCTCAAGAATGAGATACGTAGGCGGCCCATGTCGGCCTCGGTCAGTTTCTTTGTAATTTTCTAATTTTTTGTTAGTCCTCGAGAAGGGGGACTACGTTTGACCTGATTCCTGCCTCAACGGGATACGTAGGTGCCACAAGGGCTCGGTCATATTTCCCGTAAGATATCTATTTCTCTTTAAAATAGAAACTGGGACAGAATTTGAGAGGGACTCAAAAATTCTTGAGAAGAAGATCTCTCCAACGAAATCGAGACTGAAGTCACATTGAGAATTGCAACTGGGAAAATAATTTTGAGAGGATCTCAAAAATTCCGTGATTTTCTCACAAACGGTTAAAGATAAGCCAAGACAGTTAATTGGGACAGAAATTTTGAGGATGGCCTCAAAATTTCCACAGGGTTTATTAGCAGTTCAGAGCAATTTTGAATACTTCCCAACAAGCAATCAGATAGACCTCGAGGTATCAACTTCAAAGTCGTTCATTAAACTCGACGTGACATGACACTTGGTAGTGACCTTTTTCAAACATCACTTCTGAAAATCTATTTTCCTTTAAAAAAAAAACTTTTCTTTCGTGTCTAAATTATTTTGCATAAATATGTTTTATCTTATCTATCAAGAAGCGGGAGATCAGAAAAAATCAATCGGAGATAGTCAGACAAGGAGCAGACAATTGAAGAGATCGACACAGATCAATTCATTTTTTAAAACTAACAATTTTTCTGTGGATGCAGGTCTATAAGCTTCCCTCGAGATCAGTGTATTCCTCCATTCAATGAATATGGAAAAGTCAAAAGGACGAGTAGCTCCCCAAAATTGACAATTTTTCTGTGGATGCAGGAAATATATTATGCTTCTTATGCCAAAGAGTTGGGAATATGAGTAACATTATTTTATTCAAATTATCAGCAAAACAAGGTTCATAATGAACATTGCAACTAAGTTCGGAGATGGAACAAATGAAAACCACAAAGAGAGCAATATTTTTATTTCCAGCAACTAAAGATATCTGGAGGATGTTTATCTGCATCATATTATCAGACACGATAATATTGCCACCCGGATAGTCATTTATGTCGTATTGTTGAATGAGATAATACCATTCTCTGAGGGTCATTTTAATTTATAATATCGATTGAGACGATATAACTACTCGGAGATTCATTTATATCGTATTGTCAAAGGAGATGATACCACTACTCCAAGGGTCATTTTTATTTATATTGTCGATTGAGACGATACCGCCATCCAAGAGATACCCAGAAGATCACCTATGTTGCTGGGTAAAACATCATCTTCGTTCGGTATCAGGGAGGCATCATCGAAGTCATGAATAGCAAAAGGAAATCATGCACAACAAAGAGGAAAAGTCATGCATCGCGGGGAAGAGATCCATGCATAGCAAGAGAAAGAAGTCATGCATAGCAAGAGGAAATCATGCACAACAAAGAGGAAAAGTCATGCATCGCGGGAAAGAGATTCATGCATAGCAAGAGAAGGATTCATGTATCGCGGAAAAGAAGTCATGCATCGCGGGAAAGATATTTAAACATAGCAAGAAGAAGAAATCATGCATAACAAGATAAAAGTCATGCATCGCGGGAAAGAGATTCATGCATAGCAAGAGAGAAGGATTCATGCTTCGCGGAAAAGAAGTCATGCATCGCGGGAAAGAGATTCATACATTGCAAGAGAAAAAAGTCATGCATTGCAAGATAAAGAAGTCATGCATCGCAAGAAAAAGGAGTTATGCACCACAAGAGAAAGATTTACCTATCACAAGAAAATCAACATCGACTGCATCATTTTTTCTTTACAAAATGACATCAAGAGAATTATCAACAACGACGTCTAGAGAACTATCAATATATTACATCAGCCTATTTTATTAATCAAAGGAAGAGTATATTGAAGAATATATTGCAAACATGAAACACTAGCTTTATTTGCTTTGCGTCGAACTTGATGGAGTTGACGCCAAATGTTCAAGGAGAGCAATTAAGCGTCAACACGGTGAAAGACACTGTCTCCCATTTGAATTGCATTTTTTATGCTAATAAGTTTTATCTCAGTATTTGTTGAGAGCATCCGAAAGGATGAATTTTCCAAAACAAACCACAGGTGCGGACGACATAAAAAAGGATGCAGCACAACGTGGAACTTTTTCTTAGCAGCGAACTGGGACATAGTCCAAAGAGGAGTGCCAGATTCTTAGGATGCGAGCAGAGGAGCGCCTTCCACCGCAATCAAACCATACCCCTATCAGAAGGCATGTGGGTTTTTCATAGGTTTGTCGGTTTCAGTTTCACTTTCGGAAATTTTTGGTCTCTACCGGAAGTAGCTTTCCAATCTGAGTGACAATGCACCAAGAGCTTTGGAAATTATGTCCGTGTAAGTTCTTAATTATAGGTGTGAAGCGTGCCACATTCATGACTAAGAGGTTGCAAGCCTCCTTTTCATACTCGACTTACTTTGTCGCTCTTTCAGAATCGAATGTTATCTTGCATAATAGATTTCTTTTTCAACCAATCGAGTCAAACTATAAGTAGCCTGATTTCCTAAGTTGAAGAATATGTAGGCGGGATCAATGTTGTAAACTCGGCTGTATTCCAACATTCACTCTTAAATCTTATTCTCGAGCATTTCGATAACGGGATGACTTTTGAATTCTTTCAAATCGTGCGTCAAATCGAGCGTATCGAACTACAAGTGGCTTGAATTCTCATATAGCATGAGATATGTAGGAAACCCATCTACGGAGTTCGGCCGTAATTCCTAAAGTCCGTACCAAATACAATTTTAGTAGAAGATAAAGATGTGGTCGGTCAAAATTAGGATTAGTCAATTTCATTTTGCTCGAATTTCTTGCATCAATCCAAGTCAAAGGAGGGACAGTTGCTGACACCCAATTTTGGCCATCCACGATATGAATTAATTTTTGAGCTTCTTAAATTCCAAACGATTTGAAATAAGTGACTTTATAAAATTCAAAATATTTTTCAAGTTATTTTAAATAATTTTGTCACTTTTTATAATTTTTTGATAATAAATATGTTTTACATAATTATGTATGTAAGTTAGTATATTTTATAAATATTCGAAAATCCTCTCAAAAAGATATTGTTTTAATTAAATGTTTGGTTAATTATTTGAGTTAATTTAACAGGTCACTCAACCATGCGAATTTATGTTGTAAAGTCATTAAACTTTATTTTTGTATCAATAAAATCACTCAACTTATGACCTTTTTCGAATTCGAAAATCCTCTCAAAAAGATATTGTTTTAATTAAATGTTTGGTTAATTATTTGAGTTAATTTAAGTATCATACGGTATTAACTAAATTTTACAAATACCAAATGCGTGCAATATTTATTTCTTTTTCGTTGACTTTGAATTTATTTTATCAATAAGTTATTTATTTGATATCATATTTTAGAATATTTTGAATTTACCGTTATATTTTTTGCCAGGCCAACGTTTTCTTATTACTTTAGTAAAAGTAATTTTTCTCTTATTTATAGCATAAACATTTTTAGAGTTCAATTTCTTGCTAACATGCGCGTTAAAAATATTTAATCATCCATTTGAATTCATTATTTATTTTGTCAGTGGATTTGGTGAAAAAATTATTTTTTGTGCATTTGTGAGGTCCATGTAGAATATAAAAAAAATAAAAAATTTATTTTGTCATGTTAGATTCTTTAATGTTAAATTAGGGCAAATGATTTTGTAAGATAAAAAACTCTTAGTTGAGTGATCTTTTGAAACACTAACTCTAATTATTTTATTTATATAATAGTTTATATCTTAAATTAATTAGTTATAATTATGTTAATTATTTTATTTCCTCAAAATAAAGAAGCTTATTAATTAATTCGTATTGCATTTTTAGTCATTTCGTCAAAAGAAGAGGCCAATTTTTGGGCCATTTTCTAGTGACCCAATTCAGCAAATTTGGGCCTAACCCCTAGTTAAACAATTACAACAGCTCCTAAATAGTCCAACAACAATTCCTAACAATATAATAATACCAACCGACCCAGCCCCACCTATTAATTCTCCTAACCCATTAGCCGCCTACCAAAACATTACCCGGCCCAATTCCCTTATTAATCAAGGAAACCCAACATCAGCGAGTAAAGCGAAAAACAACGGAAGATGACAAATTCCAGTAGTCCAACGTCCCTCTCACTTCGTCCTTGCAACCACGGAAATCGTCCTTGTGGTCGCGAGATCCTGCCACGTAGCACTCCAAGGATGAGTTGATCAATCAAGCTCGTCCATCTCTCATTTCCTCTTCCGACAATGGTCAAAATTTCAGAAAAAGGTATGTCTTCCTTTAACGGTGAAAGGAATTTCGAGTTTGAATTCAAATTGGGCCCTTTTATATCTGGATTTCCATCTGTTTTCCCCCCTCCTATTCGAACACTAATTTCCCCCCTATATAAACTTCTTTTCTGTTCCTTTGTTGGGAGGAGATTTTTTAGTTGAAAATTCTTTACTGAAAGAAAATTTGGGAAAAACAGAAAAGAAAATATTGGAAGAAAGTTGAGAGTAAAGTTAGAAGAGATATATGGTTGGCTGGAGTTTACTCATGAAATACAGCTTACAGAGGTTTAAAAATATTCAGTTTTACACTTGAAAAATCCTTAAAGAGCCTTCTAACTCGAAAGTTTCGAAAAAGATTATTATTCGGGTCTCATTAGGACTCCCTTAGTATACTTTTCGACTCTCGAATTCGCGTGGTTGAAGGGCAAATCAAATTCATATTTTTCCCAAGTCACTGCTCCTAAAACGGTATATTTCCATGTTCCGTTCTTGAACAGTATTTTGTGCTTTGGTCTTAAGTTCATTGTCTAGCTGTTGATTTGGCTCCATGCTTCTATTTCTGGTTTTAATATGGTTGTATGAGTTTTCGATAGATATACATAATTTTCTTCTGTTTGTGTTTTAAAATTACTCAAATGTATGTGTATGGACGCCGGAAGGCCTCTCTCGTTCGTTGCTTGTATTTCTCCTCTGCCTTAGCTTGATTTTCAAAGTAATGTCTTCATAGCTTGAGTATGAAATCAGTTCATAATTTATCCATTTAAGTAGCAACATTTATTTTGCTTGTTGATTGTATAAATTGCATATACGATGGGATGTTTAGTTTCAAAAATTTTGGTTTGAAATTGATTCGAGTTCATAAATTTGTCGGCTTTCTACTGATGTTATTTTCCATTTGTTGCTCTATGGCATGCCTTCAAATATTGTAAATTGTGATTTGTTGGTCTTAACAATTGAGCAAGTATGATGTGTTATGATCTGAAATGTCAATGAATTATGAAGTAGCCCATTTAGCTCCCTCCGGTTATTTTTCGAGTTATTGGGAGTGTATGTTTAAAGCATGTCTAAAAATTGTTCACGTCCGTTTTTCAGAAAAACTTTCTTTTACATGTTTCTCATCCTGTGTTGTTCAAAATAAATAAATAAATAAAAATGTTAGTATGCAAGTGATATTGATTTGATGTTTTACTTCATATGTTTTTTGGTATGTGGGCTTTCGCTAGTACCATGATTTTCACCCCTTGATTAAGCATGTTTACATCCTAAGCTCGGGAATCCAATTGAAGATTAATATAGTCCCACCGACCATTATGTCCCAGACTATATGTGTGAACATTTGTTTCTTCATGCCTACACACTTGATTCTAATCATGATTAAATTGTTTCGTCCTCACTATAGCGCTTAGGCAGTAGTGATGATCACTCTCTTTTATTTGACTATATTAAATCATGTGGATCGTTATTCATAAGTTTACCTGTCTCTGTTGCATGTGAATCTATCCGAGTTCGCCATGAACTCCCGTATTTTCATTTGCTTCCCGAGGGAGCCATAAAGGCTCAAGTTTCCTTCTTCGAGTCAGCCAGCCAAAAAAATAAAATCGGTGAACAGGTCCCTGAGTTGAAAGAATTCGAAGCAGAAGTGAATTGAAAAGATTGGGCTAATGGCTCACTCTTAATTTTGGGAATTGTATTTTGTTATTTTAGGGCCTAAGCCCACTTTTGCTATTACTTGTTAGTTCTTAGGACAGGTGGAAAATTGGGCCAAAGACCCGAAGAATATTTTATTTTATGTTAGTTTAGGACAGGTGCAGGTGATTATAATGGGCCAAAGGCCCAAAATGAAAATGGGCCCAAATGCTGGCCCAGGCGAACAGAAACCAGATTTGGTCCCAACTCTCTTTCCCTCTTTACTCTACTGCATTCGTTTTACTTATTAGTATTTGTCGTTGATCTTAAGGTTGAACAATTCAAATCCCCATAAGACCCCGGTTGTGTTTTATCAATTTAACTAAAATCGATCATCCTTAATTAGACTTAAAGAATGATTTTGCAAAAAATAGGTCACTTAATTAGTATTTCCATCTTTTCCTTTACCCCTTTAGAATAACTCTAATTATATAATTTCTCAATTTAAATCAAATCTAATTATTTTAGCCAAATAATTAATTGTCGGATAACCGCGTATTAGCGGGCATTTTGGGTGCATTTAAACCCTTCCCTAAATGCTAATAAGAACCCGAACCCCCTTAAATATTTTTCAATTGATTTTCTATTTTAATCTTTTGAAAAAATCGGTTTTCTTAATTTCCCATCAAAAATTAAGTGGCGACTCTTAAAATCAGTCTAAAATATATTTTCTAAATAAAACAGAATAGCGACTCTGCTGGGGAAGGAATGGTTCTAACCTTAAAATTAATTTATTTGGCTACGTGTTTTAACTATCTACTTGTTTTATCTATCGCATATATTGAATTGTGGCATTCATGGCACTTGATTCCACCAAACGAAAAATAGATTGCATTAGGAAAAAAGGCGGTTATGTGGCTTACCACAGCTGTCCTTTAGAAAAAACATAAGTTGAATTCTTTGGAAGTGATAAACGAATAGTTGGCTTGCGGTCATCCAACATCGTTTATTAATCTTCACCCCATTGTTTGTCTGACTCGGGTAACCGTCATTTCTAAACCAATTCTAGTCAACCTAGAGTAGAGCGAAACCAAATCCAAATCTAAGCATTAGCCTAAGACGGCTTAATACCCAAGGTGTATTAAGTCTATTAGTAAAACCGCCAAAAATCATGTCCAAGGTCCACGACCTAACGACAGATCATATTATTTGACATTTGAAAGATGCATGTGTGGAAACCTAATTGTTGTCTATTTGGGGGAGGGAATCTTAACCGTGCTTTATTTTGTAGGTATGGATCGATTTCCCAAATTCGACATGGTAGTGGAAGCTCCAGTTTCGCTCAAAATGTGGTACAACGACCTCAATACGTTTCACAAAAGGGACCTCAACAAATATGTAGGGGCCTTAACAGAACTTATTAACATGGTTGGGTGGCCCGAGCTGATTGAAGTCCTCACGGGTTATTGGGACAACGAGAAAATGGTGTTCTAATTTGGAACCATGGAAATCACCCCGAAAATTGAGGAAATTCGAGACGAAATAGACACAATCGGTATAGGGCTTGAAAGAAGAGTGAGAAAACAAGAACACATCTTAATCCCTAACAAGCCTACTCTCGAGGATATTGCGAATTGGCTTGAATTAAGAAAGGATTACGCCTTCTAGGCCGAAGGTTCTAGCGTTTCTTTTCTAGATCTCTATGTTAGATTTGGGAATGCAAGCTTTTATGCGAATTACAAACAAGAGTCCAGGGTTACATTCAGAGAATGGGATGGGATCCGATCTTTGGCATTCACTATCGCGCTATTAGGTACTATGGTTTTTTCCCAAGGCCCGAGCCTCACAATCAACACCCGGGTAATAATGCTTGCACACACTCTTTTACACGGGCATCTGAACCAAGGGCAAGTGAAGTATTATCCCATCGCGCCTGTCATCCTTTCTGACATGTACCGTGCTTTAGGAAAATGTAAGGAAGGACATCGTTACTTTCAGGGCTGCAATCTCCTCCTCCAATGGTGGATACTGAGTCACTTAGCGAAGGGACACGAGACTCAATAACTACACATCCTCGATGATAATAATGCTCTTAGGGTTTGAATGATATGTTGTTTCGGACAGATTTGAAAAATAGGAGGACTAGAGGAAGATGGGCTCAGATTTTCTCCGAGCTGAGAGAAGAAGATATTCAGTGGATGCTCAATCGCTTCATTTCAAAAGATGTCATAATACGGGGCCACAGACAACTCGTACTTCCTCTACCAGGTATTCGAGGTATCCGCCCTTATGCACCTGTCCGGGTCCTGAGACAATTCGGAAGAAAACAAACTACACCTCCAGATGCATACTATCGTATTTATGTGTTCGACATCGGGGATGATAGAGTGCTTGAGGCCTCAGAGATGTTGAAGGAATGGAAAAAGGCACTGCGAATGAACAAAGACACCATTGTTGCGGATTGGTTCCACGCTGGGTATGATGAAACTTACAAGGCTTGGTTGAAAGGTAATCTGCAAGGTATCTCCTTCCCGGTCCCAAACACTTACCACAGTGTGGAGGACAAAGAGTCCAAAGCTTTGATGGAATTAAGAGAGGTGAAAAGGAAAGCTCAAGAAATGTACAATGCATTCCTTCTAAAGCAAGAGGAGGAGAAATATGCCTTCGAGAGTGTAACTCAAGAATTAGAAAACTTGAGAAGCGATCTGGGAGAGCTCAACTTATGGATTGGAGATAAGAAAAGTGGGAAGTGTCTCGAAGACTGGGAAGAGAAAGGCCGCCGGAGCGAAGGATACTTGCTAATGATTCAATACAGGCTTCGGCATCTCATGGCACAGAACAAGAAGAGCAGATCAGAAGCAAGACCATCAGGGACCTCCTAGTTGATTTCACCCCTGCATGGGCTTGCCTTATTTATTTTTTTGTACTCTCTGCAAATGACCCCTGCGTGGGCCTTTTCTGTTGTGTTTCCCATCTATTCCCTACTTCCCCTACTTATTTTCGCTCTTTTGAACATCATTTATATGCAAAATTTTCTTTGGGGTAACAAAATGGTTCAATTCTACACATACATCTTTCGAATACGCTAGGCCTACCCTTAGCACAAAAAGGGCCCCTACTTGTTTAGGATGCACGATATATGTCTGTGTTCTTTAAACTGTTTATGTGATATGTTGCTTTGAATGAAGACATTTTTTAGCCCACTCCTTTTCGAATATTTTCTGAAAATCTCCACAATGCCAAATACAAGTCACTACCAAAACGTCCGACCAAAATTCCATGAATCTTGAGTTTCTCCGTCAGAAACAAAATCCTACTACCAAATCCTAAAACATTACTCTATCATCTCAGGAAAGGTAGAATTGCTGCTAAGATGGAAAAATGTAAGAATGTCGAGGTGAAGATGACTGAGGAGAGTCTAAGGATGAAACTGTGCCGATTCAAACAAGAAATTCGAGATATGGGAGAAAGAAATATAGAAGTAGAACTAGCCACCGCAGCTGCGCAAGCCGAAAGTGCATCACTAGACGCGGAGTTGGCGGCTAAGATGGTAAAATATGCTATTATGAATGAGGAGACGGTTGCTATACGGAAGGAACATGATGTCTTCAATAATGATATAACCATGAGGCTTCAAAAGATACATGGAAAATACTCTTTCTTCAACCAAGAGGCCGCCAGCAGTGGTCCCGAAGGCACTGGACCTGAATCTGTTGAAGAGGAACTTGAGGAGGAAATTGTCTATAGGCCTCTTTTCCAGGGACGGTAGAAAGAAGGGAATGAGAAAATCGCCCCCGAAGCATACGATTTTACCCCCCGTGATTAAGGCGACAATTGGAAGAAGAATGACTTGGATGGAAGCACATTTTATCTTTTAGGAGCTTTATCGTCTATTTTTACTTTTCTTGTAATCTTCAAGAAATGAATGAATGAAAATGAAAATTTCCTTTGATTTCGAACTACGTTGGGCTTGAATTCTCCTTGGGAGATACGTAGGAAGCCGTTCAAGGTCCGGCCCTATCTTTTTAAAATTTTCTTTTCCCCCTTTCATTCTATAAGGAAACATTGAATTCACATCAATAGATGTCGAGAGATGCTGCAAGAAGACCTTAGCTCAACGCAATTCAACCTTTCTGAGCCACTAGCCTCAAAATAAAGTGAGCAAATTCCTGCTTTTTCAAAAAATTAATCCCCATTATTCGTGGGTTAATATGTTCTCAGACAAAGCAACTTTTATTTGTTTATCTGCTTTCTATGTGATATCTTGCATTGTTCATCTAGAACTAATACTAACAGATTTGCCTTTGAGTTGTTTTTCTCTACAGGTAGTAAGAACTGATCTGTGTTGATACACTGGCCGATCATCCTTATTTAACTAGATCTAAAGGTCCTACAGATTTCTTCCCCAATCAAAGTTCACAAAAGGGAAAAGCAGCGATGAGTGGTGGCTCAGCCCGCCCTTGCCGATCAGAATGAACTGATCCTGCAGTTAATGCAACAAATTACTGAGATGAGGGTCGAGATGCATAGAAAACAAGATTTGCCTCCTCCATTTTTTGTTGTCAATGCTCAACCAGACGGAAGACCTCCAGCTCAAGTTCCTCCTCCTAATGTGGAACAAGCTCAAAACCCGCCTTCAAGTCCTGCACGTAATCCCCCCATCATTGCCCTTACCATCCAAAACCCCCATTACGCTTCAGCCTCTTATCAAACACCACCCCTCCTCAAAATACCAACCTCTAAGAACCACTCCCTCCCCACAATGCAAACCACCAAACTAGCCTACCCCCTCAAAGCCAAATGTTAACCACCCTCACATTTCCCTCCGTCACCAAAATCAACACACCAACCCCCCAGACATTCCCTCAAAATGCCCAAAGTCACTCCATTGCTCCACCCCTAACTCAGAAAGCCACTTTCCAAATCCCAATCCCCAATGAGCCTTACGCCAATTGTTCTGAGCTCGACCACTATTAGCTAGGAAAAGGAAAGAGAGTGGAGGTCAAAGGAAGAGACGACCAAGATAGATATGAAAGAGGAAATTAGAAAAGCTATCGGGTTGAGTAACGAAGACCTGTGTATTCATCCAAATTCGGACCTCTCGGAAGGGTTCAAGGTGCAAAAATTCGACATATTTGGAGGGACGGGGTACCCCTTAGCACACCTGACGGCTTACTATGACCAACTCGTGGGAGTTGGGAGAGACGAAACTTTGTTAATGCGGTTTTTTAGTCGAAGTCTGACCGGAGAGGCTCTAGAATGGTTTACGTCTCATGAAACGAGACAGTGGTCAAGCTGGAACGCCCTGGCTAAGGACTTCAGCAAACGATTCACCTACAATGTGGAGATCATTCCCGATCGTTACTCCCTGGAGAAGATGAAACAGAAGTCGACCAAAAGTTACAGAGAATTCGCATATAGATAGCGAAATGAGGCAGCTAGAGTTAGACCTCCTATGTCAGAAAAGGAAATTGTCGAAGTGTTTGTGCGGGTGCAAGAGCTCAAATATTACGACAGAATCATGTTGCTCGTTGCAGCAAAATTTGCTGAGATAGTCAAGGTAGGTGAGACTATCGAAGATGGATTGAGAACCGGGAAGATTGCCCGTGTTGCTGCCTCGCCCGGATCTTCGGGCTTGTTGAAGAAGAAAAGAGAGGATGTGTCCTCTATCTCTTATGAGGGGAAGGGGACCCCAAGGAAATCCTCATCATACCAAGGTCATTCTCGACCTTCCCAGAGTTCGTACCTGACTTATTATGCATAGGCTGATTACCAAAATACCCCTCCCTCCAGTTATCAAAATACTCCCCCTCCTAGCTACCAAACTCCCCCTACTGTCTACCAAACTCCCCCTCCAGTTCACTAAACTCCACCTAATCACTACCAAAATGTTAACCCCCAACTATGCCAACATTCAGTCAAACTACCAAACTCCTCCCCCAATGTACCATAACCCAACTCCACTTTACCAAAATACCCCCTCGAATTACCAAGCTCCACAACTAAATTACCATACCAACTCATATCCCAGATATCAAGCCCCCCGTCCAAACGCCCCAAATTTTCGCTAGATGCCTCCTCCACAACAAGGCAACTACGATCCCATCCAAGATTTGAGAAAAAACCAGCCCAAAATTTTACTCCTCTCGTCGAGAGTCAAACATAGCTGTTTGAACAGCTGACTGCGGCAGGTTTTATGCATCCAGTTGGACCCAGTCCCGTTGATACCAGTTCTAGGTTTTACAGACCTGACCAAAAATGTGCGTATCATTCCAATAGTATCAGACATGATACTTAAGACTGTATCCACTTGAAACACAAGTTCCAGGATTTGATTAACCAGAAAGTGGTCATGCTTCAGACTGCTGCACCTAATGTCAACAACAATCCTTTGCCAAATCATGGGGGCGTCAATATCAATATGATAGAGACAAATGATGATTGGTGTGTAACAAAGGCGATAGTTTCGGTCGTTCCTGATAAATTAGAAAGGGCTGTGGCCTCCTTGAGCATTAGATAGAAAAAAGAGTTTGTTATTCTGACACCCCAGAAGGCTGTTGCCTTGGTGCCAAGAGAAACTCTTGCTCGACCGAAGTTCGTGATTCAAACGGCTGTTACCTAGGGTATGACCAGATCGGGAAGGTGGTACACACCAGAGTAGTTAGCCCAGGGAGTATAGAAGAAAGATCAGTCGAAAAGGCCAATCAGTGAAGCTGAAGAAAAGGTGTTCGGGAGAAAAATGCAACCGAAAGATTATTCAATTGTGAAGCATTTGGAGAAGACGCCGGCTCAGATCTCTGTGCGGGCCTTATTGATGAGTTCTCAGTTGCATAGGCAGGCTCTGATAAGGGCTTTGGATGATACTTATGTGCCTGTGGGTACTAACAGTGACAATCTCGCAGCCATGATAAACCAGGTCATTCGAGGACACCGAATCAGTTTTTGTGATGAAGAGCTGCCCTTTGAAGGCAGGATGCACAACAAAGCTCTGCACATCACCATCAAATGCCGGGATCAAGTTATAAATCGTGTTTTGGTCGACGATGGGTCCGGTCTCAACATCTGCCCACTTTCAACTCTCAAACAGCTGAAATTCAACTTGGGAAAGGTTCAACAAAACCAGGTCAATGTGAGAGCTTTCGATGGAGTGCAGAGAGACATGATAGGGGCAGTAAATTTTGATATTCAGATGGTACCTACAGAATTCAATGTGCAGTTTCAGGTGTTGGACATCAATACCAACTACAATTTGCTTCTTGGAAGACCGTTTATCCACATGGTTTCACCAACTGATGAAATTTGTTTGGAAGGACCAGGAATTGGTCATTTATGGTGAGGGGAGTCATTCCGATGGGTATGCGCTGATCATTCACGAGGTTTCCCGAGGTCGTGATTTCTACACGGTGGAGCTGGTAAATGCCACCGGTGATGATTTGGCTCCGCAACCTCCTATGCCCTCCGTGTACAAGATGATTGCTACTATCATGCTCCAGAATGGTTTCAAACCAGGTTTTGGATTGGGGAAGCATTTCCAAGGAATCGTCGAGCCTATCCAAATTCCCACCAAAGGAGCAAAGTTTAGTTTAGGATATGTCCCAACAGATGACGAAGCAGAGATGAAGAACAGGAATGTTGATCAAGCATTGGCTAGGCCAATTCCTCATCTGTACCAATCATTCTCGGTGCGAGGATATGTCAATGATGATGGTCTCGGGGAAGGAATCTTGGGCCTTTTTGAGGATATTGATGCGGTCATCGAAGAAGAAGCTAGGAGATCAGACATCCGTGATGCAGAACCTGAGGAGCAATCGCAGAATTGGACCTCCACACCGCTCATGATTTCCCATACAACTTGGTAGAAAATACATGTATTTTTGTTTGTTTTTTTTTAAATCGGTAGTAGTCCGAAAGAGGCCCGAGACCCACCCTTTATGCAATCTTATTTGTTTGAAGCTTTTAAACTCCCTTGTGATGTTTAAAAAGGCAAAATGGCCCTTGGCCATGGCCAAAGTTCGTTCTTGCTTTTCAATCTAAATGAAAGCCTCTTTTATCGAAAATTTGTTTACTTGTCTATTTATATTTTACTTTCCTAACTTTGTTTGTTTATGATTTCAGTAATAATAATTTAAAACCTGTCAATGTCATGTCATGTCATGAATCGAGTGAACAAAAAGAGGTAGGTGATGATGAGTGCGAGGAATACAGAGAAGAAAATGTGGTTCCCGAACTTGTTGTTGAAGAGTTTCAACAATTCAAAAATCAACACAAGCCAAATTTGGAAGAAACTGAAACTGTGAATCTCGGAGATGAGGAATGTGTTAAATAAGTAAGAATCAGTGTCCATCTGACGGAAACTCAAAGAAAAGACTTGGTCCGTTTTCTCAGAGAGTACATTGATGTGTTTGCCTGGTCTTACAGAGATATGCCAGGATTGAGAACGAATATGGTGTCCCACAAGTTGCCGATTAACCCAAATTTCAGTCCAGTAAAACAAAAGACTTGGAAGTTCAAGCCTGAGTTGAGTTTGAAGATCAAAGAGGAGATTAACAAAGTAGATCGAGTCCCAAGTAGTGGAAGTGACGCAGTATCTGACTTGGTTAGCTAATGTTGTTTCGGTTGCCAAGAAAGACGGAAAAATCAGAATTTGTGTTGACTACAGAGATCTCAACAAAGCTTACCCGAAAGATAATTTTCCATTGCCAAACATTCACATCCTCATTGATAATTGTGCTAAGCATGCGATTTAGTCATTTGTGGATTGTTATGCGGGTTACCACCAGATCCTGATGGACAAAGAAGATGCAGAAAAAATAGCTTTCATCACGCCTTGGGGTGTATATCATTATCGGGTGATGCCGTTTGGTCTAAAAAATGCCGATGCTACTTACATGAGGGCTATGATGACCATTTTTCACGATATGATTCACAAGGAGATCGAGGTGTATGTAGATGCTGTCATAATCAAGTCCCACGAGAGTTCGAATCACTTGACTTACTTGAGAAAATTCTTTGATCGCTTGCGTCGATACAATTTGAAGTTAAATCCCTCCAAATGTGCTTTTGGAGTGCGAGCTGGCAAGTTGTTGGGATTTATAGTCAGCAGGAGAGGCATTGAGCTTGACCCTTCCAAGATTAAGGCGATCCAAGAATTACCTCCTCCGTTGACCCAGAAAAAAGTGATGAGTTTTTTAGGAAGGTTGAACTACATTAGCCGATTCATAGCTCAATCCACCGTGGTGTGTGAGCCCATCTTTAAGTTATTGAAAAAGTTGCCTTAACCAAGTGGGCCGGAGATTGTCAAACTGCATTTGACGCCATCAAGAACTATTTGTCCAATCCATCGGTGTTAGTTCCTCCGCGAGAAGGGATTCCGTTATTGCTATATTTGTTGGTCTCAGATAACGTATTGGGATGCGTGCTGGGTCAACATGATGAGACTGGGAAGAAGGAGCCAACCATTTATTACTTGAGCAAAAGTTCACTCCATATGAGGCTCATTACACTCTTTTGGAGAGAACATGTTGTGCTTTGACTTGGATCGCTCAAAAGTTGAGACATTGTTTGTCTTCTTATACCACGTACCTTATTTCCAGGATGGACCCGTTGAGGTATATTTTTCAGAAAGCAATGCCGACCGGGAAGTTGGCTAAATGGGAAATGCTCTTGAGCAAATTTGACATTGTGTATGTGACACAGAAGGCGATAAAAGCACAAGCCTTGGCTGATCATCTTGCGGAGAATCCAGTTGATGATGAGTATGAACCGCTCAAGACTTATTTTCCCGATGAAGAAGTAGCATTTGTGGGTGAAGATATTTCTGAAACATATCCTGGTTGGAAAGTATTCTTTGATGGAGTGGTAAATCACCAAGGGAAAGGTATCAGAGCAGTATTAGTGTCAGAATCCGGTCAGCATTATCCTATGGCGGCTAAACTCCGATTTAATTGCACGAACAACATGGTTGAATATGAAGCCTGTATCCTCGGTTTAAAGATGGCAATCGATATGAACATTCATGAGCTTCTACTTATTGGAGACTCAGACTTACTGATTCATCAAGTTCAAGGAGAATGGGCAGTGAAGAACCTAAAGATCACGCCGTATGTGCAGTATATACAGAAGTTGTGCAAAAGATTTCGCAAGACTGAGTTTAGGCACACTCCCAGGACACAGAATGAGTTCTCCGATGCTCTTGCCACCGTTGCCTCGATGATTAAACATCCAGATACAAGTTATATTGATCCGTTGGATATAGAGGTAAAACAACAACTTGTTCATTGCTCACATGTTGAAGCAGAACCATATGGCTTACCTTGGTATTTTGACATCAAAAAGTATTTAGAGACCGGAACTTATCTTGAGAATGCGACGTTTAACCAGAAGAAGTCGATACGCCGTATGTCCCTCAATTTCTTTGCAAGTGGGGAAATCCTTTATAGGAGGACTCCAGATTTAGGTCTTCTCAGATGTGTTGATGCTAGTGAAGCTGTAAAATTTCTTGAACAGATACATGCCGGAGTTTGTGGTACTCACATGAATGGTCTCACTTTAGCTAGTAAGATCCTCTGAGCCGATTATTTTTGGTGACTTGAAACGACCCCAAAAATGCCCGAAAATGTGCTTCGGAAACACCTATAATTGTAATTTCCATATATCTCAAGATCCGTGCATAATTTCGAAAATTCGACTTCATATTCTTATTCAGGGGGTCAAATTGAG